>JAJEKB010021485.1:112124-136154 GCA_022393335.1 Macrotrachela quadricornifera | reverse complement strand
AAAAAACTTCTCACCTACTTTTTCTTCGATTAATATCTTGCCGATAGGACACATGTCGGCATGTACATTAAACGTTCTCTATCTCAATTTGTTTTTTTTTAATCTCTAACTAGACAATCATTTATAAACACAATCTGTTTTGATTCCGATCGGAAATGATATAGATATCAAGTTTATTCTTTCTTTCTCTCTTCTTTTTTTTTATTATTCTGAATTATTCAAAAATCATATAAAAATAAGATTTTAAATAAATTTTATTTTTATTAATCAAAAATTGTGTACATATGATTTATTGAATAATTTTTTTCTATTTGACAAAAGCAAGTATCTAGTATGTAAATCATTGTTTCTAATCTATCACAATCATTGAAACTATTGACATACATCAATGTGTCTAAATTGCTGAGAAATGGGTCATCTGGACTAGAAGAAGCAAAAAAAAGAAATAAAAGAAAGAAAGAAAAGAAAAACGAGGGAAATGAACTTTTTGTGACTTTCTATCACCAATTAAATCTAGACGAAAGGAAGAGTATGTTAAAATTACCAGCATTTCACTCTCCTGCTGTGTCGGAAAAATGATCAACTGTTATTTTACTGATGTAATATCTAATACAGCTGCTCATAAGTTTATTTTATTCTTTAAGACGATGGACGGCAAAAGATAAAAGTATCTCACTTGAAAAAACCACAGGACTACTAACGTCTTTGTCTTCTTCTTTTTTTTTCTTCTTCCCTCTCTCTCTCTCTCTCTCTTTCTCTCTCTCTCTCCATCTCGCTTTGCCTAGCAGCCAAATGCTGATTGATGTTGCGCCCTGTTGAACGCGAAATGAAGCGAGACAGTTAGAGTTTTGTTTCTTTTCTTTGTTGCAATGACAAAACACAACGAAGAGAAAAAAAAAAGTGATCGATTTGTCTGCATCGATAACGCTTCAATGTGCATACAATCTTCTGATCAGGTTTCTTCTTTTCGAAATTCGAGTAGTTAAGAGTTGTTCTTAAATTTGTATAAACAAATGAGAGAGAAAAAAAATATATATATTCACCAATCCCGACAATTTTTCTTTATATTTGTTTTAGAAAAAAGAAGAAGATACATTAATGTTTAAAGTTCAAAAAATTATTGTATTTTACCAGGTAAAAGTGCTTGTGGTCGATGTATTTTTTCTGTTTGCATACCAAAATGATAATGGTTAGCTGAATTATTTGATGAAGCTGATGATGATGATGGAGATGAAACGCTCGGTGGTGATGATGATGATGTTGCAACAGCAGCTGCAGCTAAACCAGCTGATAATATACTACTATAAGGATAATGTGTTGAAAAGGCTGCTGCATATGCAAGTGGATTATAAGCAAGTGCTGCTGTTGAAAAGTCACTTAGTTTTCCTGTTGAATATGGATAAAGGGATGTTGGAGGAGGAGGTGGTAATAATGAACGACATTTTTCAAGATTCAATGCTAAGGAATCATTTATCTGTTGTTGAACAGATATTGCATCAGCTGTTGAATGTGTTGATAAATCCATTGAATCTTTATTTGATACGGGATGATGAGGATGAAATGTCGGAAATGGAAATGGAAAACGATCTTTTTTTATTAAAGATTTAGGTTTACGACGAGGACGATATTTATAATCCGGATGTTCTTTCATATGTAATGCACGTAAACGTTTAGCTTCATCAATAAATGGTCGTTTTTGATCGTCATTTAATAATTTCCAATCAACACCTAAACGACGACTTATTTCACTATTATGCATTTTAGGATTTTCTTGAGCCATTTTTCGACGTTGTCCACGAGACCATACCATAAATGCATTCATTGGTCGTTTTATATGCTCTGATATAGGAGTATTTGAATTTGATGATGATGAAGACGATTTATTCACCATATGAGGATGTTGAACATTGAATATATGAGCTTTTGGAAAATAGAAATATATTCTTTTTTTGTTTTTTTTTGTTAGAATTTAAAAGAATACTTACACATCATCGTTGAATAATGATGATAATAAATGAGTCAATCGGAGTTTTTCTTTTGAGAAATAAAAATAAAAGCACAGTAAAAGAAACACACAAGATTCTTTTTTCTTGTCATATACAATAAAAGAAACAGGTTCTCTCTCTCTATTCGATGAAAGCCTATTATATTATTCGACGAGCGAGAAAAAAAAAAGAGCAATGAAAATAGTTTTCTCTCTTCCTCTCTCTCTCTCTTTCTCTTTCTCCCTATGCATATACAAAGCGAAACATAATGACTTGAACTATGTGCACAGCACATTAATAAAAGAAGGAAAAGGAGAAGAAGAGGAGGAGGCCTTTTCTTGTCGTTCTCGTCGCCGCTCAAAAAGTGTTATTCAAATAGAGACAGCCAAGTGGAAGAGCGAACGAACGAGCAATAATAATAATAATAATAATAATAAAAATAATAACAACAACAACAGCTACCATCTATTTCTTCCCTCCAATGGAAATTAAAGAATAGAAACGAACAAGAGAGAAAGCGCAAGAAAATTAAAAATCGTCATTGGCCATTCATTGCACTTCTTTTCGCTTTTTTTTTCTTTTCTTTTCATTTATATTATATTCTATTCTGTTGCTTGCTCGGAAGCGAGAAAGAGTGGCGGCGCCCAACAACAAAACGATTACAATATGTGTCTATTGGTCTTTGAATAAGAAAAAAAAAGAAAGAAAAGAGAGAAAAGGGAAAGAACAATTCAAGCTGTGTGTGTGTGTGTGTAATAATGAAGGTTTGCATCAATCGTACTCTCAAATGGTACATAAGAAAAAGAAAAATAGAGACGAGAGTAAAGAGAAATATTGTTAATCGAATGCATACATATACATATATATATATATTCATATATATAGGTATTGATCGTTGGCTTGTTTCGATTACCTGAATAAAATGTGTAAAATAGGACAATGAAAAGAGAAGAAAAAAAAAAGAAAAGAAGAATCCAAATGAATTAAATTCTCAATTTATTCATCTCATCAACGGCGGCTTCTTTCCAATCAGTTTTTTTTCCTATCTAAGAACTTTAAATAAAGTCTATGAATAGTTCTCATCCTATTAATCCTCACTCATCCATCAATTACAATTGCGGTTCTCTTCGTTTGATGAATATTGTACAAGTTGTTGTTGTTGTTATTATTATTATTATATGATTCTGATTATTCTTGTTTAGTTTATGTTAACATTTTATGAATATCCTTTTAAAATTATCTTTGTTTTTTTTTCCTTCTTTATTTAAACGTTTATTTTGCTTGCGTAATGAAATATATATATATATATATATATATTCATTTCAATTGAAGTGACGATTGAACTTGCATATACACACTTTTCATCTAACCAAAACTCTCGGCAGCAAAGTACAATTCGTTGTCGAGTGGAAAAAAAAAGAGATGAAGACGACGAGTTGAACGGAAGTAAGCATCGAAAGACGGTTAGCAGCGGAAGCGACTTATTTAGCGTCGACAAAGAAATTACAGTTCTCTCTTTTTTGCTTCTTCTTATTCAGTGGCGAGCAAGAATAATAGAATAATCATAAAGCCCGGGCGCACACACGCGTGTGTGTTGTTTGCCTGGCCATACTACTGAGCCAACGTCTCACCAATTACGGGTCTATTCAACGGTCGATGATCTTGCAAAAAAGAAAAGAGAAATAGATGAGGAAGATGATGCGAGACAGAGAACGTGACGATATGTATGTATGGCTGTAATCAAATTGCGTTTGGACACACAGCTCCAGGCTGTTGTAATTGGTTTGAAGAGTGCGGATAGAGAATGATGACTGCTAGTAATCATGAATGAAGATGATTGATTATTATTATTTCTTTTTCAAGCCTCTAGGGGTACCACATTGATACTTCTCGTTTTCTTTTTCTTATATACATTGGTCTCTCGTGTCAACATGAACCATGCGGCAAAATATAAACAATTTGGATATACATGCTAAGCAAGTATCAATGACAACATCGAATGAGCAACCAAGTGGGCGAATAATTATTAAATTAAAAAAAAAAAAGCCTGAAAAATTCTATTGATTTTCATTTTTTTATTATTATTGCTGTTGTTGTTGTTGTTATACTAATATTGATAAGAATGATGTTTACCATCTTATTCTCTAATCTGTCATATATACATATATAGAATGACTTAATCATATTGAAATATGTTGAGAAAGTACGACTCCTCCTTTCTCTTCTAATCCATATATATATAATTGTCACACACCATCTCGTTTTCGATCATTAGTTAGGCTTCTATTTGTTTGTTAGTTGTGCGATGTTTGCATGTGAACAAAACTATATACATATGTATATATCGAATGGTAAAGAAAGATTAGACGAGAGAAAATTTGACACCTGCAACGATTGATGATCATTTCTTTTTTTTTTATTTCAATACGATAAGAAATCATATTCATTGACAAATGTTTAAATAAGACATACATATATACAACATGAATATTTTCTTATTCATAATATGATTTTATTGGTACTGATGTGATTAGATATGCATGAATGAACATTTGATGCCACAAATAATACTATAAATTCATTCTCTTGATTATAAAATGACAAAGTTAATTGATTGTAGAATACGCCTACCATCATATAATAATAATGACAGGTGTTCAAATAAGATCTTAAGAATAAATAGACACATACAATAGAAAAAAAACGTAACTTTTGAAGATTTTTTTTTAGAAATATAAAAATATAATATTGATTGGTAATTATTGATCTTATTTAGAATAGATATTTTTCTGCTTGTTCAAACAAGTATGTATATATATCAATCATTATAATTTTGGAATTTCCTTTTTTTAAGTAAATCGACCGTAATATTGGTATGTTGAGAATGATAATCTATTTTTCATATAGTCACAAATTTATCATTATAAAAACAAAATTTTCATACGTATATATTTTTTTTTCAATTAAAATTTAATCTATTTATAAAAAAAAAGAAACGAAACGAAATATTTATTTTGAAAATAATTCCTATCGTATATAATGAACATAGATTCTTTTGTTTATTTGAAAGATATATTGAAGGTGTCATTCTTCGATTAACAGTGAATAGAACAATGAAAAAATTTTTATATACTCTTATCTTTAACTATTTCTGTATTATAACACTTTGAACAAAAACAAAAAAAAATTGAATAATGATTTGATTCTGTTATTGTAAATAATCGTTATTTTTAAGTGAATTTATTTAAAAAAGAAAATTTTTAAGAAAATAAAAATCAATGTATTGTAGATTTTTTTTATTCATTAGATTATAAGAGGAATAGGAAATGAATAATTATTCATTTATCTTGAGTAAAATGTTTTGAATAAATTTTCTATTTGGTAATATAACTATAACAATCAATTATTATCATAATTGTTATATTTCTATAAAAAATTATTTTACATTAAAAATAATTCACTATGAAAACAATGATAAACACCATCTGTTCAAAGTTCAAAGGACACTTTACTATTTATACATAACGACTCTTTTTTTATATATGATTGTTTGAGAAGATGATAAAAAAAAAACTAAAGACACTTTAGATCAGGAAATATGAAATTGATTGAGGAAACTCGAATTCTTTTTTTTTTTTTGGTTAAAAATGCATGGAGAGAATATGAGCGAAAATAGTTTTTGTAGTACGATAGTTTCTTATTGTATGGCATCGATCTACTTATGCAAATGATGTTTGTTATTGTCATACAGAATATCTGAGTTCTTTAGTTTTCGTTGGTCATTAAAGTGACTTTTGGAATATCTATGTAATTTGCGTATATAAAGGGGTGGAAGTGCCCAGGTAATCACTATTGAGCAGATGAAAAATAATCAACAACGAAGTTAATATATATATATTATAAATCTCGATTCATGAAAAATCAAAATCATATTTATGTTGTAGTAAATTTCTTCAGAAGCTAAAATTTGACAACATGTTTAAAAAAACCACATATAATCTTTGGTATTAATTTTACTAATTCAATTCATATCTTTATTGCATCATTCTAAAAGTACAAGATAAATATTGCTTCTATCCACTCAATAATGTAGCCAAAGAAATCAAGTCATACGATGTAGTTCAATTCTCTTTCTTCATCATATAATCCTATGGTTAGTCAAATCGTTCTATTCTAGAACCAAGACATTAAATGAATCAGACCATCCCATTGGCATATTAGGAGAGCTACTACTCCATTTATTTAGTTATTTTATAAGTGACTCTTGTGAAATCGCTGTAGGAATTAAAGGGTTAAATAACAACTTCTCAATTATTATTTACAGGCTATTCTAGATTTCATATATACAATCTGAGACCTGTGTAACATTCTGTCACATACAGTATATTAGCTATATATGGTTGTCTCATCTTAATAAAAAATAATGAAGTCAAATAAAATAATGTTTCTTAATCTATCTTAGTTTTTTCACTCTATCTCATAAGGTTTTTAAATAAAAGAATCGATCAGAAAACCATTGATATTTGCAAAATGTTTAGTTTATTTACTGAAATGGAGATTGAAGCGTTCTTTTGTCATCAAATTCTTTCTAAACTAAACTCTATTATATAATAATGAATATGCAATGCGTACAAGAAACGGAAATCCATATAAATTGTACAGAATGCAAAGCAATAGGCTGAACATTTATTATTTTTATGATACATTTCATTATTAAGGCAATGATAAGAAAAATATAAAAAATGAAAATGAAAATATAAACACTAATATTGGTTTATCTATTGCATTTCCTTGATTTTGTTTAGCATTCGAATCATTACTAGTATTTTGAACTATCGTTGTCATTGTTAAAACCTTCGATGTTGTTGCTGTTGTCGTTAATGAAGACATTGTATTTGAATTAATGAATGGAATAAAATATGACACTCGTGTATATATTCCTACAAATCCTATTCGAGCACATCCAACACCTGATGATGTTATTCCTGCTAGTACCCAACTACCATTAACAAAAGCCATTATTGGTCCACCACTATCACCTTGACATGTATCTAAGAAAAATAAAATAAAAAATTTTATAAATTAAATATATAATAAAAAAAATAAACCTTTATCGCCTTCAGTTGAGCCTGCACAAAATTGTATAGTTGCATTTCTCATTTTTGATTTTGTACAAGTAGCTGATGTTGATGAATAAACTTGAAGTGTTACTTGTTCAAGATAATTATTTATAATTCTTATAGTTTCCTTTTGATAACCCCAACCTATAGCTACAAGACTTGTATTTATTTTAAATGGATCTTGATCTTGTTTTGGTAAACAAATAAAACGTATTTTAGAATTTGATGATATAACAAGTGGAGCAAATTGAATTATAGCAATATCATTTTTATAACCATCTGAATCATAATCAGGATTTGAAATAATTTTAATAAGTGTTCTTCGTTGAATCGTTGCATTATTTGTATCATTTAAATAATTTGTACCAGCAAAAATTGAATAAGATGATGGATCATCTGGAAAATCTTCAACACAATGTGCTGCTGTTACAGCATATTCAGGTGTTAGAAGAGTTGCACCACATATATGTCTACCCAATGATCGTACAGAAATGATCCAATTCCATGAATAATCTGATGCTGCTTCTCCACCAACGATACGTGATGTAACAATAGTAGATGATGTTGAACAACCACAAGTATTATTTCGATTACATGAATATGTAGCACTAGATATATAGTTTATCAGAAAAAATAATATTAATATGATTAATAATTTTGAGCACATTATCATCAATAATCAAACTATGCGTATGGATCGTTGTTTATATGAATTATGCTATCTATTCATGGTAGAGTGATTTTGTTTTTTATGACATATGGGTGTTTTTTTTTTTGTATTAGAATGACTCAGTGAAATTTAGGGGGAAAATACAGAATAAGAAAAAAAAATATTATGTAGGAGTACGCAATTAAAGCTAAAAGTGCGTTATCTTACCTGAATCATCAATATACGTGGTTGAATATGGGCGATATAGCCTTGAATTTTGTTTTTTATACTTTTCAGTTATGGGAAATAATGTGCTGCTTCAGGTCATAAAAAAAGCATTTACCTGTATTAGAATTTTTTCTTTGATAATATATTATAAGTATATGATATTTATTTATACACATTTTTCAAGTATTAATATTCTTTATTTTTTATATAAAAATGGCAATAGGAAATAATATTGTATGTGTAAATGACAATTTGTTACTTTGCAGTAAATAATCAAAATATGACATGCAACATTGATGAATAATAGACAATTTTTCATTTTTTTTTTCGTCATATCAAAAGAAAGATGTGAAATTTTGCAAATTTTTCTGTCTACTAAAATGAATAACAGTGGTAAGATCATAGGAAATTCAACATTTCGGTAAAATATTCTTTAAATTTTTCGAATATTGTTTAAACTTAAAAATAAAGAAATTTTAGTCTTTATTATTATAATTATTGCTATGAATCAATGAGAAAATTATCTCTGTGAATCTATTATTTTTCTTTATGTTCTATCGATAAAAAAATTCAAAAGTATTCTATAAAAACTTACATCAACAGATAATTTCGTTGTATTATATGAATGATTTTTACTTAAAAATTCTAATGCTATATTATGATATATGTTGGTTGGAAAAAAATGTCATATTATTTATCATATATTATCAACGATAAATAGGAATAGAGACTTGCTATTGTTGAATATGTATCAGACATAAAAAAAAGACAGTTTTAGATTTGATTTATAATGAACATAATGTGTAACCATTGTATGAGTTCTAATTACAAGTAGATATGTATATCAAGATGGCAATATTCCAAAAAAGTAAGATCATAAATGACTAGATTTTGACAGATGCAGTAGTGGGTCATAGATCGGGATGATGATCATATATTTTCATATGATATTCAAAGAAATGTGATGATTTATGAATACAGAAACTTTTGATTACTTTATCCGGTTTTAAGTTTACCACATGTATTACAATTCAGTACGATCATATTTATATTCTATATTCTTTATATTTTCAAAAAGACAATCATGTTCTTTTTTTTTTTTGCTATTATAGATTTCGGTACATTCGTAAAAGGGAAAATATCATTGTCAGAAGATACGAAAAATTCATTAAATTTCTTGATGTAGAGTCATCATTTTGTGTCCGAACGAGAGGATAAGCCACTACAATTTGTAAATCAAACTGAAACACTCGACTTTTTTTAAAGTTAGTTTCCAGTCTTTGTCCTTTTACATATTCAAGATGGAATTTGTGTATCGGTATTCAATAGGAAATGCCTCAGGTAATTATAAAAAATTATATCTTATTAATAAAAAAAACTTGCTACAAAGTGGAATAAAAGTACATATCATACATATTCTCAGTACTTAATGTATCTGTCATTTGTTCAGATTGATGATTCCATGTAACTCAAACCGAACGATACAAGACAGCTACCATAAAACAATTGCTAAGATCACCATATAATATGCAATATAACTTTTCAATTTCAAACGAAGAGAAAATATTAAAAAGTCAACTAAAAAAAAAGGTTTTGGTACATCAATTAATCAACACTAAATCTAAGATTGACTGTATGATAATGATATCTTTATTCAATATCCTAATATTTCAATCTTCACCGCATGTCACGACAGAATCTTTAAGATTAAAGTAACAAGTTAATTCATTTATTAACTGACTCTCAGCAGTTCTTTGACAACGTAAGGTCATTAATATAGTTATTTATATTTTGTATAAAGATTTTTTCGATATTTTTATTACTAGATAAAGTAAAAAATTACCATTATGTATTAACAATATATTTCAAAATTCTTTATTATTATAAAATCATAATTATGATGATTTTGATAGAAGTTATTCTTACCTACGTTTGATAAACTAGAAAATGAATAGGATATTTCAAACATAATCTTTATTCTAGATTTAATGCATCTGTCGTGACTATTGTTTATTAAGAAAAAAAACAAATCATGACAAACATCAATACAATTTACTTCCTTCATGCTTCATGTTGTTGTTTTTTCTCCATATTCTATCATTATTTTTATCTTGTACTTATTCATTGAAACGGACGAACATGTTGGAAAAAACCGAATATATACTTCCGTTTTTATCATTTAGACGAAAAATACACATCACAAACGAGTTATAAATTTTTTAAATTATAAGAAAAACCAAATTCATCATTTTTTTTCTCAATTTAATACAATGATATATCCTCTATTTTATTTAGATTTTTTTTCTTCTATCAATTATTATATTCTTTTATTTATTTACATTAAAAAGAAAAATAGTATGATTTTTAGTTAATTTCATTTCTATTATTTTTGTTTTTCCTTTTTATTGACCATCAATACATTATCATTATTATCCGATAGTTATCAACTAGTTGAAGTATATACAGTTTTTACTAACTATAGGGCACTATCATATGCCTAAGGTTGTATATGCAGATGTATGCACCCGTTGTGTCGTTTCTTTTGATCTTTTTATTCTTTGACTTGTTTATTTTTGCCTATTGTTGTTCATTAGCTATTGTACATGGTGCATCGATCAGTGCATATAACCATCAATATACATATACAAACAAAACCGACTAATGTATGCATATAATAGCACATCTTTAACCATTTGTCATTTACCCGCGAGAGACAAAGAAAATAATAAAGGAGTGGAACCTGTCTTTTTTTTAATTACTAAATTGTGATTATAGGAAAAACAATGATTTCTTTTTTTTTGTAAGGAAATTGAATAATATAAAAAAAAGAAATACAATAGAATGTGTTTGTCTTTCTATAAACAATTAATAAATAAAAAGCTTAAGGCATTAGAAAATTTTTTTCGAGCTTCCGTTCATCTTAACGCTTGATCTCCATCAGATAAATAAATCTTTAAAACATATGTTAGAAATATCTTATGGTTTCAACAGACATTATTGTTTAAAACAAAGAAAAAAAAACGAAAAGAAATACGCACAAATACAAAGAAAAATTTTGGAATGTATATGATTTAAATATATATATATATAATAATAATAATTAAATATCTATCGTGTTTTGTCATTTAATAAATCAATGTCTTTTTTATTTTCCATAGAATTTGTTATTGGTTTGTCACATATTTTATTCATTTCTGTAAGATAATTTTGTAATGCTGACATTGCACCTATAATAGCTGGTGTACCAAAACCATGTGTAACAAAAGAAAAATGTGATAAATGTCGTTGTATTGAAACATCAAGTATAGGTGCTAAACGACTATTTGTACCTAATGGTGAACGATCTTGAGCTAATAAATCTGTAAATTCTTTAACTAATTGTCTAAAATAAGAAATTTTTTATTTAAAAAGCAACAAAAAATATTCTTTTTTCTTTACTTAGCAGCAAGAATATTTTGTTTACGTTTTGTAATTCCAGATGGTTCTTGTAAATGATGTGTAGTATGATATTGTCTTGTTATATATTCTGCACATTGACGTGAAGGAAATTCTTGATCACATACATAATGAAAATCACGTGCTAAATGTGCAGCTTCACCTTCAACGAGTGATGTTAATAATGTAACTGTTGCGGCTTTACGTCGTCCAGCAGGTAAATTAACACCAATTTTTTCAAGTTTTTCACGTAATATTCTTCCACCATTTTTTGATTTAGCTCTACAAAAAAAAAACAAATTTTATATACATATATAATAAAAAGAAGAAAAAAATGTTTTTACCTTCGTAAAATTCCACCAAGTAATGATGCATTAAGACATTCTGGTGGTGAAAGACGTCTTTGAACTTCAGCTACACTAACTTTATATTTTGAATTTGAACTAAGTAAAGATAATCGTCCAGGTACACTACAGAATACATCTGTTGGTGCTATAGGTCCATTACCAGTACCTAAATTTAATTGTATACCTTCTTTTGTATCACTACGACGTAAATCTAAAAGAAATTTATATATATTAAAAAAAAAACAGATAATAGTTTTATGATTTATTTACCTCGATGAAATGATGCTCGATAATGTTCAGAAAGTGTTGGTGGTACATTATCATCAAGACCAGGAACCTAAATAAACATACATATACACAAAACTTATTTAATTTATTTTGAAAAAGAAACATTTACTCGAAAAGCTGTTGTACTAGCTGGATCGGTAACTAATAAACCACTTCGATAAAGTTGTAAAGATTCTGGATCAAGTACCATTGCATGACGACTATAATAAGAAGCAGCATATTCAGCATAAGCACCATATGGATGAGTTAATGATGTTGTTGTATCATCAATATTTACACCTGATGAACGAACTAATGAATTATATGATTGTGATGTTTGATTATTTGTAAATGGAGGTGATGATGATGATGTATAATCAAGATTATGTGAATGATTTGATTGAATTTGTTCAAATGGATGTTGATGTGTATGATGTGATACACTTGGAAATGGTGGTGGAAAATAAGGTGGTTGAAAATCAATTCCACCTGAATTTGATGATGTTGGAATAGGCATCGATGATGTTTGAGTATTTGATCGGTCAGAATTATTTGAAACATTTGAATTATTAATAAAATGATTTGTTCGATCCTAGATAAAAATTAATATAAATAATTATTAAACTAATATATTATACCATTTATATGTATTATAAATACAAAAAAAAAATCTTTATTTCTCTCTATTCTATATATGTATTGCATATAGGAACACGGCAAGTCAATTTACCTGCCAGGAATTTTCGGCAAGATGATGATGATGAAGGTGATGAAATGACATGAGACGACCGCTTGCGGATGTATTCGTACAATGTTTAATGGTATGCACACACGTAAACTGAGAAAATGTTGCTAGTAACAAAAAAAATGGCTAATGGCTGTTCGATGTATATATGGATAGGAATGTATGCCGTACCAGTTCCGATATTTCTATTCGTCGTTATTACAGTTTCTGTTGCCTTCGAGTTAAGAAAAAAAGAAAGTCGTCGGCTTTTCTTTTTTTTCTTCTTTTCTTTCTTGGCTTATTTGGATTGGTTATTGTATAAACTCGAATATGGATTGGTTTATGTCAATAAAAATATTAATCTTAATGTTGCCGAAAGAGAAAAAAAAAAGAATTCAATATTGTTAATACTTTAAAAAAAAAAGAGCGAGAGAGAAAGGTAAGAATGAACAAAGTCCACTTTAGAAATTATTTTAAAATATTTATTTTATTTTAGTTTATTATTCTATAAGAAATACACAAGCAAATTATAAGTATATACTATGCAGCTTGTAGGTAGAAAGATAACAATACAAAAAAAAAAAAAAGGAAATAAAGAGTTCGTTGATCGTATGGCTGATGATGCTGCCTAAGGGAATCAATTGTTAGATATCATCATCATTAATATCAATCTTTAGTACTTAAATGGGTTACATCAACAAAAAAAATATATATGAGCTATATATGAATGAATGAGTTGAACTACTTAAGCTAATAGGATGTTGATTCAAGTATTTAGTTTATCTGATCCGGCGGCAGTGCCTGGTTTTTCTTTAACATTGAATATAGATTGAAATGCATTCGTACGATTATTTTCATTCATTTTCTCCTTGACTTGTCAATACCGAAAAAAAAGAAAGAAGAAAAGACGGAGAGAGAGAGAAAATATTACTTCTATCATTTAGTGAGTAAGTAAGCGTAAAAGAAGAAAAAAATGAAATATATTTTTTTTTCCCATATATGAATATTCTAATATTCTTTTCTTTTTTCTTATTTTATCATCAACATTATGACTGTTAGCTATAATTTCATTAACGGAACATGACATCCGTTTTTTTTTTCGGACTATATCTTATAAGAATCAAAGGTTTAATGTCAAAAAAAACAATGTTGCTTCAGGCTTAATCATTTTACCGGCTGGAATATTTCACATAGAAGAATATATGTATATACTTATATTTGTCTAAGTGAAAGGCAAAGTGATGATCATGATAATATATAATCTATTGAAATTGAACCAGAAATGATTGAATGATATGTGATAATCTGAATAAATAGTATTATAATCGAATGAGAATATATGATACTTTACTAATCTAATAGAAATATTTTATGAATTAGATATTAATTTAATTAATTTGTTCTTTTCTTTTTATAAAGAAGGATTATTGAACTGTTTGATAGGTTTTGATGAGTACTAATCTAATTTTTTAGAAAATTAATCTCAATATTTCGGAATTCTTCAGTTAAAAGAATATTCGAGTTCATCAACATTTTTGGGTTTTCTTTTTTCAACCTTGTGCTTTAAGGTCGAGTTGATATACAGTATTGATAACAAATGGTTTAGTACCATGACCTACGTGTAAGATCATCATTCTTTTATAAACTCTAATTTCGACGAAGGTATTTATTACCGAACAGTTTTTTTTTCTATTTTACGAAGAGCATGTAGAGTCGATCGATTTTCGCCTTGATATTTCAGAGAAATTGTTTATTTTAATTTACTGATACTGTACTAGATACTTTATTTCATGATGAATAGCAGGAACAGATCATGTACATTTATTTCACTAATATAATATACAAGTAAATCATTACATGAAAAAATTTATTGTGTACAAACAGATAAATATATTTGTGAATTTTGTTTCATTCAAATGTGAGAGACTACTGGAAATTCCTATTTCATTTTTTATTTTAAAAATGTATTCAACAAGGAATCTTTATCTAAGTTATTCATATTTTGATTTTGATCTTATTGATTTAATTCATTAAAAAAAATTTTTTGATTTTATTTTTAGTATATCTATGTAATTGAATAGTTGTTGATTTTATTATTTTTAATCGAATATAAAATCGATCGTTTGATAGAAATAAATATTTAAATTAAAATTAAACAAAAAATCAATTTTTTTTAATTAATATCTAAAAGTTTAGTAAGTTGAGTTGTTCCAGTTTTTGCTTCTTTATATTTATCTACATATAAATTATAAAGTTCTTGAGCTTCCGAGTTTATATATGTTGTATTAAATTGTTTCATACTATCTTTAACTCCTTTACATGTTGTATTATATATTGATGGAATATTTGATGATGCTTTATTACTAAGAACATTATAAATTGTTTGTAATTCAGCAAGAATTAAACATTGTTGTTGTGTAAGTTCAACACATAAAGTAGGATCTTGTTGATATTCATTGACTTTTTGTTGTAATAAATCTATTTTTTCTTTCTGAGTATCATCGAGTTTATCCATTTAAATTAAATCTTATTCAAAAAAAAAGAAATTTGCGAATAAATAAAAATATTTTTCTTTATTTCGTAACTATGAGTTATATTTCTGTTTTTTTTAGAAAAACTAAATATTCGAATAAAAAATAAAATATTGAAGTAACAGAATTTGGTGAAATATGCAATGATCAATAGATGACATCATCATATCATTAGTTTAGTACATGCTGGAACTGTGAAATTTTCTAAAAAGATTCGCTAAGAAATTAGATATTCGAATGATAGATTCCTCGGTATTATATCGAATTTATGCCTATAATTAGCGTTTTTCATGGAACACATATAGTCAAAATTTCAAATCAATAGTTTGAAATATATTTATATTTATTTCATATAAGATACATAAAATGTTCATGTATTTTTTTATTTTAACAACCAACATTTTGAGCAAATTGATTTTCATAATTTCCTCTTGGATAATAATTTACTACTACAACAAGACCATTATTAGGTATATCACAAATACCTACACCTAATAGTTTCGTATTTTTCCAAACAACTTGTGAGAAATGTAATGTTTTCTCTGGGGTACCTACATTATACATTGATTTTTCTTTATACCAAACTGTAACTGGTGTTGAACCTAAAATAAAATATATCTATTAATTTATTTTATTTTATTTAACAAAAAAAAACAAAGACATACCATTATCTTTTTTAAAATCAAATGGTATTTGTTGAAAATTATTTTCACCATAATCAGTTGTATTACTATGACTAAATTGTCTAGTTGTAGCAATTTGATTACACCATTTTTGAGCAATTTTATCAAGTGTTGTATCACGTTTTAAAGGACTAGCACATTGTTCTGCTCGAAATATATTATGTTGTGCTAAAACTTCTTCACGAAATTTTTCATCACGTGAGGATTGATCCTCAGCTATACATATATGAATATATGTTAATAAACAAATAATGAATAAGGTAATATATTGCATTGTAAAATATAATTTATAAAAGCTTAATTTAGTTTCTTAGTTTTCTTGTATTGATATATATTGATAACAAAAACGTCTGAATTTAATTAAATTTTTCGAAAGAATAAAAGAATAATCTATTGTAGCCAATAAATTGTTCTCATGTGTAGTTTCTACTCATTCTGTTTTATATTATATATGAAAAATAAATTTATATCAGATGGAAATATGGACCAATTTTAAGATGTATTAAACATATAATTCATTGTATTACAAATCTCAAAAATAAAATGATATATCTTAGAACAGATATTCTGTGCAGATTTTAACTGGTTTTTATACAAGAAGATCAAGAAATCACAAAGCACTGGTCCTTATAAGAAAAAAGATTTGTTGATGATTTTTGTTTCCGTTTACGATGAAGTAATGCTTTTTTTCTTCTAGGATCATTCTCGAAATAGTTCTTGAAAGGCATTTATACCGATCAATAGAGTTTGAAATTCTGCGTTTATTCGATGGTATGTCGAATCCTTCTGGAAGTAACATCGTTAACATAAAATGCAGAAACTTTTGAGAGTAATCCACTCTGATCTATTTCCACCCTCACCCTCAGAAAAAAAATCTTCGGAAAAATCAAGTCAAATGTTCTCTATATTCTTTTAAAGTATGATTAGGAATGATCTCGATAACTTTTTATGAGATTACTTAAGACGAATCTATGATTCTACGTCATTTCTCTCAGCCAATCAGATTTGAACAAAAGTTTTCGTTACTCTAATCGAGACAGAACATGGCGGTGTTCGAGTCATACAAGAGGAAACTTGAGATAATCTCTCGATTGATTTGGAACGACATATTTTATCTTGATCACGGTAAAAAAATCTTTGCTTAAATCTGATTAGCTAAGAGAAATGGCATGGGATCATAGATTCGTCTTGAGTAATCTCATAAAAAGTTATAGATATCATTTGACTTGGTTTTTCCGAAGATTTTTTTGAGCATTTGTTTGAGGGTGATCGAAAGTAAACCATTCTAAGAAGTTTTAACCTTATATGTGCGAGATATTTTCTTCTAAAATGCTCAAGGTGAGATTCAGTAGATGCAGAATTTCAAGCTCTATTGACTAGTATAAGTGTCTGACAAAACGACTCCCAGAGCGGTTGAAAGCGTTTTTTGCTAGTACCCTTATAAGAGAGAGGCGTTACTGTTTCAGTCTCTAAAAGGTAATAGGAACTGCATTTTGATTGTCCTCAAATGGCGAATTGAAATCAGTTCTCAACACTCGCTAGAGGCAAATTGGTTTCATTCGTAAATGGTCTCTAAAAGAAGACACGAACCATTGGTTGATAATTCTTAAGAGGGCCAGAGGCTACTCGCATGTAGGTCTTTTATTGAACAGTTTATAGACAACTCTAATGTTAAAAATGGCTTATTTTGTTGGTATAAAGTGTTAGCAAAAATGAAATAATTCAATTTAGTTTGTAATTTGATGAATTATGAATAGGAAATAGTAGAAATCTCAATCGAACTGCATATATGATAATTTAAATATACAGTAAATTAAGTTTACGATAATAGAAATTTATTTTTTAATATTTTAGCCTTAAGAAAAAAGGGTTACTTTTATTTTACGTTTAAATTATTCATAATTTAATTGACGTATATTTTAACTACAATTAAATATAAATTGATCATCGAAGGTAAGATTTCATAACTTAATTCTCTTGAAAATCAATCGAACTATGATTTGAATAGAGTAATATTTACTAATGATGTTGATCACTGAATATTTGTATTCATTACGAAGTATACGAAGTTGTACTATAATATGCACACAAAATGACTGATTTTATACTAATCATTCCAAAACACATACAAAAAAAACCGTGTTTTTTCTTTGTTGACATCCAAAGCTCTTCATGATACACATTGTTCTGTGTTACTTTTCTTCTCACCAAGAATTTATTTCAACATCATTACAATTAATAATATCCATTTTCGAAATAGATGAAAACAAATCTCCTATAAATACATCCTCTATTTTATAATACTCATATTCCCTTTCCATGATTTCTATATTGAACGGAATGTTATCATCGAAATCATAAACACACTTTCTCTGTTCAAACAATTCAATAAATGACAAAGATTTCATTCTTCCACTTCTATGACCCACAAAAAACCGAAATTTGCAAAAATTGTTTCTTCATTTAACTGCTCAAAATATTTCAATAAAATTCTCGTACATTTCAAGTTTCTTCCAACTGTATCATGTAATCAAGTCCTTTCCCAAAATATTATTTTTGCCATATAATCGATAATGTCACTACGAACAGTCCTCCACATTAATTATATCACTCGTAAAAATATACTTCTTGACAATGCGAATCGCAAATCCTTTACTTGTCCTATATGTAATCTATTAAGATCAATTACATTTATCCTTTTTAATTTTGCTCAAGACCAAACTCTTCTATAAAGATAAGAAGCTAAAAAATTTTTAGTCTTCCTCTTTAAATATATTGTTGGCAACAATGGTGAGTAGTGTTCAAGTCAACTACAACGATGATTAATCATTTTCACTAAAATTAACAACTGCATTTATACAGTAATTTCAATAGAATATTTATCCGTACAAATAATCAATTAAATATTAATTAACCTGACATTTTATTAACAAAACGAAAAACGATATATATGCTTATATACGAAAAAAATTCATTAATTAGATAATATACGAATATTGTGGAAAAGATATACACATAAACAAAAAACTACCCACAAAACAAATAAAAGACAGAAAAAAATGACCAAAAACATTATCTAAATAAACATGCTAGAGAGATTATTTGCAGAATATATTTTGCTAAAGGATAATAACAAAACAAAAAACAATTATTTAGCTTGTACAACTTGTTCAGCTTGTTTATTTGGATCAAGATCTGTTGCTAAACGAATAGCTGCAAGTAGAGCCTAAATAAAAACAAACACATATTAAATTAAATAATTGATCAAGTTTTCTAACATCATCAGGATTCATTATTGGTGATAATTCGTGAGGTATTGATGGACGAGCAGGTAGTTTCGGCTTAAAAATATAACAGCATAATATAAACAAACAAGTTGTATAATTACCTACCGGAAGATTAGCATAAGTAGCTGAAGGTGATGATCGTTTCGGTTTAACTTCCTAAAATCAGAAAAACGTATATTCATTTCTATGAAAACAAATCTTTTATTTTTTGTAAAGAAAATTTGTTGATAGAAACTAACATTTTTATCACAATAGTCAATGAATGATTTAGAAAAAAGAATCATCGCTAGCAAAACTTATTTTTTAATATTATCTCAATTTGATTAGAAGATTCTAATTCTCTTTTCGAAATCAAACAAATTTAAACATTTATTAAAAGCAAAAAAATTCCAAAACTTAAGTTTAAAACTAAGATCTTTTTAAACTAAACAATGTTTCATAATTTTTGATCCTCAATAAAAACTACTTAATATGCAAAAAGAAGGCAATGTTTACTCAACTATCTATACAAACTACAAATATTTTAATCAATGTCTCAAGTGATATATTATTCACTAGCATCATTTTTTTCTCATAATAATATTGACATAAAAATCAAAAAAATATGATCGTCAAAGTTTCAACATCGATTAGTACTATATATCTAATAAAACAGATAACATATTTTGTAAAAATGTTTGAATCAGTTTCTCTTAAAAAAAAGTCCTTGAAAATTAGTTTCTCATAAAATAAGAAAAAAACGTAACGATTAAATCTAGAATCTTAAGTTTGAAAAATATTCTTGAAAAAGTAAGTCAACTTATTCTGTAATATACTATTTGATGCATCTGCAACTGCTCTCTATCCCTTTCCAATGGAAACATATGCATTCGCCTTCTTCCTGAATAGGAATTAATTTTCAATTTAGAACTAATCATCTTTGATAAATGCTTTTATTTTTCTCAAACAACATACAGATGGTATTGATGGTTGAGATGTTTTTGATGGTGTTACCTTAAATAATAAGCATTTTATTTAAATATACAAAAATCAGAAATCTTACTGATGCTTGTTCAGCTTTCTTTTTTATTTGTGTATTTTCTAATATTGATATATGTTCATCTTCATCTTTCTAAAAATAAATCAAATATTAAATAATATAAGTTAGAAGAATTATTTCTATACAAGATTAAAAAAGAAAAAAGTAATAACATACCTCTAATATAGATGTTTGAAAAAATGGTTCAATACTATGAAGACGTGGCAATGGTCGATTTATTTCATCTCCCGCTAAAATAAATAAATAAATCTTTACCATTTAAATTCAAATTATTCATTATAAAAAACATGTGGATGAATTGCATTGGTACTATACGATTACATTCCGAACGAAAATGGAGAAAGGCCAAAAATTTTTTTTTTGTTGACTCAATTTTTGAAAAAATTTCCTGAAAAACCAAAAGTGAAGACCTTCTTCTTTTAGTCTTCACATCGGTTTTTCAGAAAAACTCCGTATTCCAGCTTCGAGTTTTGGGATCCAAAATCGGAGTATTCCAATCATATCTTTTTCAAACGCTGGGGGAGGTGACTCTCCTATCCCTCTGGTAGTATCGCCCTGATCTAAAATTCTAAATTAGTCATTTTCAGCACTGTTCGCCTATAAAAAATGACATTTTTTTGCTTTCTCAACATATAAACAGATCACAAATTTAGAATAAAATAATTTAATTTCATCTTTTTTGAGTTCAATCAGTTTCTTCTATATTGAAAAAATTAATAAAAAACTTACAAATTTCAAGACTTTTTGTCATACGTTTACTTAATGATCTTTCAAAATCAGGATTAGGTCTATCAAGTAGTAATTGTCTTGTTTGATGATATGTATATGTTCCTGTATAACGAAATGTTGAATTAAATCGTGGTAAAATAGGTCGTTTGCGAATTTCTTCTGGTCGACGAAGTCTTTTTTAAAATAAAAGAAATATTGTTATGTTGTATTAAAATAAAATCATACCGAAAAAAAGCATGATGTTCAACAGCAATTTTCCATAAAGATTTTGCTAATCGATATGTTGATAATTTAAAACCAATTGTACTTTCATATCGATCAAACTAAGATAAAACAAAGAACAGATTTTTTTTTTATTATTATTAGAATAAATAATTTACATCACTTGGTCGAAGTTTAATAAAAAAATATTTTCTTTTATAAGATATTTTTAAGATTTTTGGCCAAGCAAAACGATTTATACGTAATTTATCACGATAAATTAATATTCCATTAGCTGATACACCTATATTAATATCAACAGTTTCACAATCCTAAAATATCTTTAAATAAATAAATCTTATTATAAAATAAATAAAATATACTTGTGCAGGATGAATATCAACTCCATACATAGCTAATTTTTTTGCATTTTCAAGAAAATGTAAATCAGCTACATTAGGTGGTTGACCTCTAGAAATAAAAATTATATATAATTAATAAAAAAAAATTAATAAAAAAACTTTTACTTATGTCTTTTATGTTGTTCATGAATACGTTTTAATAATTCATCATCTTGTACAGGTGCAAATTGAATTTCTTTAAGATAATCAATTGTTATTCCATGATCTAATTCACTATAATCTCCTAATTCAGCTTGAACTGTATATGAACCCAGTAAAGCATAAGTTATAAATGAACAAGGTAATCTTTTTGCAAAAGAAAAAGTTATTTTATTAATCAAATTATAATATTAACTTACTTTTCCGAAAGAATATCTTGTCTTAATTGAAGACATAATTGATATCTATTCAAAGATTACAATAGGTGTATATTTGCAATATTTTGTATCGTTCTTTTACAAAAAAGGTGTGGTTTTGTTTTAAGAATAAGTGAAATAGGGATCAACATTTTGTACCATTACTTTTGTATCGTATGTTATGAAACGAATAGTTCATTTTTTCCTTTGCTCGATCTTATGTAAAAGTACATCCATATATATATACGTAATAATTATACTATGATATGGATCAGTAAATTGGAATTCAGATCTTATCCATAAAACATCAAGCTACTGTTAGTATAGTGCATATTGTATTGACATGTCAAGCGGCAGTTTTTCTTCGGTTAGAATGGCATCTTACTATTATTAAATTCTCGTTTTTACAACAACCGTAAAATGAAATTAAAACATTTCCAGACATTTTATAATCTAACTAATATACGAAATTATTCCTTCAAGCATATGCTTAAAATATATATATACATAATCTTCAAACTAACCTAGTCAGATCTTCTTGAAGTAAAGTTGGTTCTGGTGGATAAAATTTAACTTGAAAAAAAAATATTGGATCAGTACCTACATAACATTAAAACAAAACCATTATTAATCTTTAAAATTCTTTTTAGCAAAAACAAAAAAATCTTTAACCTTTCAATTGACTTTTTACACGTTTATCATTATCAAGCCAACACTAAAAAGAAAACTTTCAATATGATATTAATTTTAAATAAAATAATAACAAACTTTATTTTTTTCATTATCAAAAAAAATTAAACCAAAATAATCTTTTTCTTCTAAATGCATAAAATCACATACACGAATATATAACATTTTACCCGTATCATCTTTCTAAATTTTTTATATCAATACAAATAATTTAAACAAAAAATAAAATTTCTACATACATTTAAATCAATATATTCTTCTGTATTATCTAACATTTTAATTCGTGCTTTAGATTTATTATTAAAAACTTGTTTTGATATTTGTTTATGCATTAATCTGATTTGTAAACACTAAATAGAGAGAAAGAAATATTCTACATATGAAAAATTTTCTTTTTTGATTGATTAGTTGAACAAATTTAGTTATTTCAATATTGTTGAACTTATAGTGATCAATTCAATCGGTCACAAATAAAAAAATTGACAAATATATTACCAATAAACTTTATTTCTATTACAAAATTAATTTAAATTAAATGAAAAATATATTTATATTTAAAATATATTTCATTTATTTTATAAACTATTTTTATTAAATAGATGTCACTAGATACTAATAATTTATTTTCTGCTTGAGTAATCTTACCTTATAACTATAAAGATGATTACTTTACTTAATTAAATATTTATTATAAGATTGATAGATTTTTATTCACATCACAAAATCTTAATGATTACCCTAAGAAGATAAAGAAAAAAAAATGAATACGCCTTCACAGACATTTATAATTACACTAAGTCTATATATATATATATTTTCTATATATCTATCTGTCTTACTATTTCCTTTCGATTTTTAACACCTGTCAAACTAAACGTACTAGTATTCCAGACATTATTCCTATCAATTTCATCTTATATTTTCATTTTTAATATTAAATATAAAATTTAGATTAATTTTAAATAATAATAATAATAATAATACAAATGTTTATTGTTCTCTTTATTTTATTATTATTTTTACCTATGTTTAATGCTGAATATTTTCAAAATGAATTTGATAATAATGAATTGTTAATGCAACGTTCAGCAGCAGCCAGTTATTTATGTAAGTATTTAATATTTGAACAAACAAAATGATATAATTTTTTTATTTTAATGTTAGTCGGACGATACCAAAATCGTTTATTGGATTTACCAATTAATAGTTTATCATTTGTAGTACCATCAGATATAGATGATCACCAACGTGCAAAACGAATCTATTGGGAAAATCTTGCATTTCATGCAACTGATTATAATAAAAAAACCAAAAAACCAGCATAGTTTCAATAATAAATACTGACCTTATTTTTTTTT
>JAJEKB010021485.1:0-22124 GCA_022393335.1 Macrotrachela quadricornifera | reverse complement strand
GTTTTAACATTTATTAAATCCTTATTTGCGATACACCTACTTTTTCTAAATTTTCAACTCGTTGTTTTAATAAACGATTTTCATTTCTTAATCTCTAAAAAAAACAGAACATGATCTACAAGAAAATATTAACTAAATTTAACATACACGTATTTCAATTTGTTCTTCTTGTTCTTCTTTACGAATAATTGTATATTCTTTTTCATATCTAGTATAAAATATAATATGATTATAAAATTATATATATGTAAATTTCTATACTTTTTCATTTTTTTTCCATTATATTGCACTGAAAAAGCACGTTGAAATAAAGAATCATGATCATTTTCATGTTTAAGAGGTACTTCTTTTTGAAAATACTAAATACAAAAAAAAAAGAAAGAATTGTAATCTAAATGAAACCTAATCTTAATTGAAATTTCTTTTTTAAAACTCATTTACAATCAACAAGGTCATATGAAATCGAATCTTATGTTAGATGAACAAAAGGCAATCAGATATATAAATGTTCATCTATCAATTCAGAAATGTCGTGTAAATAAAATTCTTTTCCAATTTGTTTGATATCCTACAATAACATACCGATGTAACAGCCGACATTGAATCCTGAACACTTTTAAAAGTCTGTGTACATTGTTCGACTAGACGATCTTGGACAGCATGTAAACGTCGGTTCATACGTGTAAATTAATGTATAGAACAAGGCACAATGATCGATATAGATTCCTATTCCTTTCTCTCTTTCTCTTCTTTCTTTTTTCTTCTCTTTTTTGAGTTGCAAATGTCTCCACCCTAGTTTGGACAGAACAAAACGCATGCACTTACACTCACACACACACACAATCATTGCGGCAGTGATGGTGTCATTATATTCTCTTTTTCTCTTTTTTTTTTGCTATTCTATTCCTCGACGAACCGAAACATACAACTAACTTGACTAACTAAAAATATACATATATAATAAGAATACAATGATTTGTGTTTTCATTCGATTCTTTCTTTTTCTTTTTCCTCGTCTTCTTCTTATAATTTAAAAATAAAATATCACTATGTGAGAAAGGTGTAAAAATAAAATCATACAAAATGATATGACAAACAGCTGACGCAAAAAAACCTATCGTTGATGCCATTATATTGATTACATATTCATACAAGAATAAAAATGAATAACGATAGTTTAACGAGTGATTATGACATACTTATAAACGGTGCTCAAAATATTAATATAATACATACCTTTAACATATCTTCCATTGATAAAAGCATTAATTCATCTTGATGAATTTCAAGTAAAGCAATACCAATACGAAAAATAATTTCTATGCCCTATGTTATTTAATATCATATGTATATATATATATGAATGTCATTGCTGTTTTATCTATCTAATGATTTTATACCTCACTTAAAAATAAATCCATCGTACGACAAACAACATTAAGTGAAAATTGATTTGTAAATAATGTTAAAAACCAACTAGAAGCATACATTGATGTATGAAAATGTTCAGCTTGAAAATGTCGATAAAGATCTGGTAAAAATTCCTATAAAATAATAAAATACTTTTAAAATAAATAATCAATAAATAAAATAAAACATACTTGAACCATACATTCAAGTTGATATATACAAAGGCCTAAAAACACCATATCTGGTTTATACATATCACGCATTGCAAAATTTTGCATTATTGATACAAATACGGCAAAAGCTTCTTCTTCAGGCATCTATCAATTAGAAAAATTGAATAAAATAAAAAAAAATAATGTACGTCATTATTGAACTAACATGCATAAGTAAAAGTCCAACAATAAAGCCAGTACCTTGACAATAACCAACTTCACGATCGTATAATGAATATGCCTGAAAAAGAATAAATATTCATATTTTCTATCTTCGATATTAATTATATATAATAAAAGAATTTTAAATATCGAACCTTCATCACATTAAATAATCTTTCTTGACCAATACCATGTTTTTCTTTGAAAAATTCATGTTCTGGATAGGTTCGAGAAATATCTCTTCGAATAACTTTTTCACATGGTGATGTTATTTTCATATAATCAGCATATTTTTGTTTAACATATGATGTATCAACTTTAGCTAAACATTGCCAAAGTAATGAACGAAAATGACTTGGAACACCCGTTCGTATAATATCCTACAAATACAAAAAATTATTATAAATTTCTATCATTTTTAAATCTTTACTTTAATCCATTGTGGTTTTTTCTTTATAAATGCTGACCAATTATTAACTATTTTATTCCATACAACCCATTCATTTTCAGGATTACCTAAATATATAATTTATAAAAGATATATATATAAAAGAAAATTGATTTTCATTAAAATTATACCATCAATATCAATAGTTAAAGTACTTAAATCACTTGAAATTGAATCTTGTCGTATTTGTTTGTGATGTAATTCTGGTGAACGTGTATTTGCTAACGTACCTTGTGTTGCATTTACAGGCGATTTTAGATCGTATTCGATGCGCCTATATACAAATAGAAATTTGAGTATATTGAAATAAAAAAAAAAAACATAATCTTTATTTACCGATTCTCTTCTTCAAGTCGTTTCAATAGTTCAATATCATCATTAGTCATGTCAGCCACATATGGTTGTTGAGATGAAGATTGTGTCATTTTTTTTTAGTCGATCGGACTCTATAGACAACAAATGATGACAAACATATATAGAACAGAACGAAAAAAAAAAATAAAATGATCAAACAATACAGTATATATTTATATAGGTGAATAAGGAGTAGGTTGAAATGAGTAAATGACATCATCAATATTCCTCCTTTTATAACGAGGAGTTGATTGAACGTCTTCAGATTCTTACCTTTTTTTTTCGTTTCCTTTCAGCTAACAAAATTAATTGAATTTTATAGACAACAGTCTACTTATGCATAGACTATACAAATTTACCCTTTCAATCATATTTTGTTCTTTTATATACTCACACGCACTATTAACACTCTTTTCTATCAGACATATTGATATTCTTTTGTCTCGTTATGAAAAAAAAAAAAACACTATGCAATTAAATAAATTACAAGTAAATACGCATTTGTTGTCTATGTTTAATATTGTAAGTTCAAAGAATGACACATATAATCCTAATAAGAAAAGTGATTTGTATATATTCAATATAAATAAACAAACAGATAAACACACATAAAAACGTAAAATAAAATAGTTTATCTATATTCTTTTTAAGTTGACACGTGAATCTATATGAGACATCCCTTACCGTTATGTTGATGACGAATAGACAAAGAAGCGCATATGCAAGAAGAGAAAAAAGTGGCTTGCTTACTTGCTTTCACATTTTCTTCTCTAGTCATTTTCTTTTTTTGCTTTTTTCACCTTCAAACATCGCATTACATTGCAATCCTTTCTCTTTCTCTCACCTGTGACGGTCGAACTCATGCATGTATCATGGCAATTCTCTGTGTATTGTTCGTTCTCACGTATGTAATGTAAATCAAACAAAAAAAGACACGTAACAAAAGAGATACTTATATAAATAGATAGAATTCTTGAGAAGCAAGAGAAAAAAAAACTCGTTTATACTATATACCCTCTAGTCATTTCCTCCGGTATATACAGCTAAACGCAAGAGAAAAGAAAAAAAGAAAATATATTAATCTATCACTAGGGAAATATCCTATTTGTCATCGGAAATAATTCGAAGGTTAAAGTTCGTAAGCTATATTTAATATTAATTGATAAATGATAAAAATAATGAATGATGAAAATAATTGTTCATTATATTCATGTTAACAATTTGAAAATCTTTTGCATATATGTCAATATTTATTTAGATTACTTTTAACATACCGCTTTGTTTAAGTGTATAAAAGGATGAAAATGATCTGTGAATAAAATGAGAAAAATTCTCAGTGTTATATATAATCTTTAAATAATAGACAAAAAAAAAAAAGAAAAGAATATAATTGCTTTTGTTTAATATGATCTCTTATATCACAGTTAAAATATTTACATAAAAAAAATAATAATAATAAAACAGTTAAAAATTTTTATCTTATGTTTGTATCCAATACATAAGACTAATTAGATTAGCTATGAGTATTAATGGTAGTATAGGAAATTCAAAACCACAGCCAGAGGGTACACCACTTTTTGGTTCATCAGGTAAATTGACACCAACACCACCATGATGAGCTGCTCGATTAAGTTGTAAATTATGTTTTCGAACAAAATGTCGTGCATGAAATGTATTATAAACACATATAATAGCACGACGAAGACCACTGAAAATAGAAAAAAAGAAAGAGAAAAGTGTGAAAATAGTTATAAAATTTATTTACTTCAAACAGCCAAGTAATAAAACACTTGTGAAGGTTAAATCAATTCCAGCGAATTGAATTTTTTTAAAACCAATAATTGACAATGAATTGTAAAGTATTATACCAAGAAATATACCCTGAAAAGGAAAATTTTGAATAGCATGTTTTCATCATTTATATATATATATGTATAATTAGTAAACGGTAATTAAAACATTTTTCATTTCAATTCATAAATATCACGATGATAATTATACTTTTTTTTGTATAGTTACATTTATTATTACATATTATTTTAGATTCGAGGGAATATTTTTCTTCAATATATATATATATATATGCATTTATACCTTTAAGAATCCAATAATATCATGTATAAAACAATGTGTACGATGTTGACAACATTGTTCAAGTGCTTCGATTTCTACTTTATATTCTTTTGGTATTTTTTTAGGAGATAATGTTTTTTCCTGAATTGATTTAAAAAATTCTATAGAAATAAAAATTATTATTAGAATTAATCTTTTTTTTTTGTTATTACTTAATAATTCTTCATTAATTTCATCTGCATATTCACCATGTAAACCATGTCCAGCATCATCAATTTTAACAAGACGACAAGCAAGAACCTATAGAATATAATACAAAAAAGCTTTTTTTTTTAATTCAAAATCAAAACTAACACGTTGAAGTCTATAAGAATTAACTTCTCGTACAAGTCGATCTTCAGTACCAACCATAATTAAACATTCAAATGGTGAATAACGAATTTTAAGTAAATCTGTATAACTAACATAATGTCTAAAAACAGCAACTATTTGTCCAATAATACCAATAAGCGATGGTGGAAGACGTTTTTGAAATTTTTCAACATGATAATCATAAAGTAACTAAAAGAAAATTCTTTTTATTTTACCCCTTTTTCTTTTTTAGATTTCAAACTTTTCGTTTATCTGGATCATCAAGTGTTTTTACACTATAAAGCATATTTAAACCATTTTCTACTAGAGATTTTTCATCACGTAATAATATAGTTTTAGCCATATGACAAAAACCAACAAATGGTATTAAAGCAGTCATACCTCCAGCATGTGTAGCTAAAAGTGTTAATGAAAGAATTTTTTCTGGTGCTAATAATGCTAATTCAAATGCAATCATTCCACCCATTGATATTCCAACAACATGACATTGAGACCATTTTAAATGATTTATAAGTGCAAGTGCATCTTTTGCCATTTGATTTGTTGTATAATGAAATGTTAATGGGGAAGATGAACGACCATATCCACGATTATCAAAACTAACAGACTATAACAAAAAAAAATAGAAAGATGAATCAATAAAATTAAAAATATTTGATTCAGTTTTATGATATACTTGATAATCATATTGTTTAGTAAAAAATTCTGTCTAAAAAAAAAAACTAATATTTAAAAATAAAATTAATAGATTTTTTATTTTACTTGACGATACCAAGCAGCACCATCGGCTAATAAACCCATAATAAATAAGATTTTTATTTTACCTGTACCATATATTTCATAATATAATTCTAAATTTTGATTATCAGATGATAATTTTATTTGAGGCATCTTTTATTCAAATATGAACTTTGCTCTTTAAATATAATATAATTTAAATTTAAGTATCTCTCTGATCAATCGAATACAGAAAATTTTTCTATTGGATATCATTCAACCATTAAGATTTTCGTGCTTAAGAATCCTCGAGATAATATATATTTATTTGTATTTCATCTTTATATTTTCTTAAGTGTGCTGATATATATGCGAAATTAGAATTTTTAAATTAAACTTTTTAATTAATTAATTAATATTAAAAATGAATGAAATGATTATTTTTAAATATTTATTAATCAAAATCAATTTATTCAAATATTTTCGAAGAAAAAATGTTCATTCGTATTGAAATGTAGAGATATCTATGACAATGTCATCGTTATAATTTCGACTGTAATTTTATAATTATTTGGATACTATCACTCAACATTTTGTAGTATAATATAAATTTCTCATTTCTAGAATTTAAGTATAACGAATATTTTATTTTTTTGTTTTATGGTTTGTATACTGTTAGCTCTATAACAAAAAGAATCAAAGATTGGCTTTATACCACTTCACATAAATATCAATCAAACTAGACTATTCATATCGTTTATTATACTCTAAAAATTTTCTTTTCTTTGTACATGTCATCAAAAAATGACATTCTTTTTTGTAATATATTTCTTACAACTTAGCGATCATATGACGTTGAGACCATGAAATTTAATGTTAGTATGACACATTTAATAGGTAATTAATATGGAAAAAAAAACTTGTCAAAATTGATTGAAAGAAATAAAAGATATTGATTAAATACAACTAAAATCTTAACTCTACCAAATAAATTAACCTTCTATTCGTCATAAAATCTTAAATTTAAATATAATTATACCATTACAATACTTATATATATTCAAATATTCAGATTTTTAATGTATTCTAATCATAAATAATAGTTTTGACTGATCTATCATACGTAATTGTCAAAATAATACATATACTATACTTATAAAACGTTGATAAAACAAAACTTGTCAAATGTCTAAGAATAGATAATAATATTAAATAGATTTGTATATATTATAGTAATTGATATGACCAGTTTTAATCAAAGAGAAAATTAAATGTTTTCTTTTTTGTTTTATTTGATGAGATTAAATGTAGAATATTTTAAAAATATACTAAATACTTAGAAAAAAAAAACTCTATGATATTTTTTTTATTATTTTTCTTTTCTGTTCTGTTTTCTTTTGTTGATTTTTGCAAGGACACAACTGTTCTTCATTCTATTTTTCTTCTTCTTTACATCATTCGTTTTTTTTCCTTCGCATTTGCGCGTCATATAATAATACATAGATTCAAACGTCATTAGATATTGATCAAGAAAAACGAACTATATATATATATACTATTTTTCTTTTTCTGACAACTACCATATGTACATATAAACGCATTTATATTGACTTTATTTTTTAATAAAATTTATCATTTTGTACATTTATATACACAATATATATTACCTAAATATAATATTATTCATTTAATTTGGCGTCTTTATGGCATATAGAATACGTCGTAAATCAATGGAACATTTAGATCTTTATGATTTAGATGATATAATAATACCAGTATTAAATAATGATATACCTCCACCATTACCTCCACCTCGTATACGTCCACGTCGTGTACATCAAAATGGTAATTCCAAACGTTATGAATTTCTTTGTGATATAACACGTATTAAAAATGATCCTATTTATGCAGCTACACCTATGTTTACAACAATACCACAATCATCAAATGTAAAATATCCTCGACAAGTACTTGGTTCATATATTCCACCAGAAATTATTACACCAAAAACTCCTACATCAGCAGAACCAAAAAGTGCGGATGCAGATGATGATACAGAAGATAAAGAAGAAGAAAAAGAAGAGGAAAGTAGTGATGACGATGATAATCAACGTCCTGATGATAGTGACAAGAATGATGATGATGATGATGATGATAATAATAAAAATCAATCTAGTAGTAGTAGTAGTAATGAAGATAATGATAATGATATTATTAGTGATGATGATGATGATGACGATGATGATTATGAACACGAAAAACATGAAGAAAAAACTCCTGATGAAGATAAAAAAAAATAAAAACTATTTATTTTATGTGAATAAATTATCTCAGAAATTTTAATTTTTTTTTTACATAATATAATATATTAAATCGTTATAAAGTTACATATCAGTATATATCCTTTAAAATTTGTTTATTTGTATTAATATGTAATTTTTATGGTGTATGTATTTAAAATGACGTAGTTTTAAAGATGAATAAATATAAAAAGAAAATAAATAAACTTATTTTTTGATAATTTAATCGAAATATATCTATTTAAAAATCTGTATTTCAAAGAATTATAGAACGAAATATGTCATTATTTTTTTTTGATTTCATTCATTCTATGGAAGACTTACAAAAATTGAACGATCTTTTTTTATTTTGGTATTATTAACCAATATGTTTTTTTTTCGCATCTTATTACATCGCTTGGTAATAGCATAGCATGAAATACTTCAAATACAAAAAAATATTTGTAAATAATACCAATAAAGAAGAAGTCGAAAAAGGAATTATTGTTCTATATAAAAAAATTCAAGTATATTTTCATCTATTAAGAAAAAAAAGGAAGAAGTATTCATTGCCTCAATGATAGTTAAACTTTTAAGTATATGACAATTCAAATAATTCAATATTTCTTTTTAATATGATTAGAAGAAAATATTGAACCATGATAATTATAATAATGTCATGAAGTAATTGTGGCAAGTTGTCAATACATGCATCGATATTGATAGTGTAAAAGAATGGAAAATATTTATAATCTCTTCTAGTCTATTTAGACAAATAATTGTTTTTGTAATACGTGATACAATATAGATGAGTACGATGTATATTTTTTTTGTTGGAATAAGATGTAATATGAGGCATAGAAGAAGCAATAGCTTAATGTAGAAGGTTACTCTTATCTATGGAGTAATGAAATAGATCGCTCAAGATTTTGACTAGAATTTCATCGTCATTAATTTTGCTACTATGAGTAGTGAGATTTCAAATAAAAATCTAGACCAAAATGATTAGTCTTTCATTTTAATGATTTTCTCTTTCGATATATTAATATTGTTTTCTTTCCAAAAAAAGCTTCAATAATATCTGTTTGGTATGTAAGATCATACATAAATACATGAAAGTAGCTTCTTCTCATGATATAAAACTTGAAAACTATCAAAAGACACGTTCTACACTCTCACCTCAATGGCGCATCATGATATAGTCTTCAATTATTTAAAAATAATCTCGAATATGTGAAAAAAAAAATTATATGTTGAAAAAAATCAAAAACAAAATCTTATTAATTGAAGATTCCATTGATTTTATCATTAAACAAGATATGTAATACATCCATAATAAAAGATATTTGTTTTTTATTTTGCTTCTAGAAATAATTAATATTAATTTATCTATTTGATTGTATCAATATACATATATGTCAATAACTTTATTCTTTATAAAAAAATTCTAATACATAAATAGTATTCGTACTAGATTTTATTTTATATTTCTATATGTAAATTTAATACAAATTCAATCTAAATAAACAATATAATCATATACATTATTCATCATATCGAATAGAAATAAGTTAGTATTGATGAAAGCTATCATAAAAATATCTTTAGTTAATTATTATGGATTAGAAATAAGAAAGAAATAGATTCTATACATATCATGATAAGATGAAAAATTATTATTAATGTGTATATAAATATATCAAAATATATAATTAAAAAAAAAAACGTTTTGTTTTTATAATTATTACATATACTTTTTAAATTATTCCTATTTTAGTTAATTTAATACTTATCAAATTTCTGTCGACAGTTTAGTAGGTGTTTATGTTTTTTTGGATTATATTTCAACTAAATCTTATTTATAATCTAAAGAAGTTTTTTTATTGACTTAAATAACTTGTAATATTTATGATCTAAAATTTCAATGAAATTCTATATCGAAAAATATTATAATTGTTTAACAATGATTTTCGATTACATGTTTAGAAGAATATATTTTTTCATGCTAATTTAAGCATGTTTATTCATTTTTTTTTATATTATAAACAAATAATTATCTATTCAACTGAAATACAAATGAAAATTGATTTTATTATATAATTGCATTTAATTATTCAAGTATTCTTTTCTTTTTTGAATCCATATGTAGATTAATTATTATTATATATATTGATTTTAATAAACAGTAATTATGATATAAGATTTCAAAATATAAATGTCTTCTGCAAATAGGTTTTTTCTTATAAAATGTCTTTGTCCTTGAGTCGTACATATTTGTATAAGAATAGAAAAACTAGTTGTGTCTCGTTCTGTGTTAATGAAATTTTCTTAGAGATATAAGTGTGTATAAAGAAATATTGATAGTATTTATTACCATTGCCTCTAGTTTATTAATATTATTTACACACATATACAAATAATTTGTTTTATTGGATTTTTTTCTTTATTATTCAAAAAAAAAATTTATTAAACATCTTTATTTACTATTTAATAACAAGAAATAAAGAATGAATCATATATATTATGGTAAAACAATAATATGTGTTCTATCATTATATCCTTTTGCGCACATCATGTCAAATAATTTAAGACAAACAATCCGGATTGTATAAGAAAACGAGTGTATATATATATATATATATTCATATAACTACGTACAATGATGTGTTCTGTTTCCTTCTCTACTAAAAAATATATTCCATCCATTTTGGTTTCTCGACAACATAACTCAAATAACTATGTAGACAACATTGGCAATAGCTTTGAATTCTCTTCTTTTAGCTTTTCCATATCATCGATGTGTACAAAGACATATATGCAGTGTATACGAGAAAAGAATATAGAGAAAAGTCTACATATATAACCATATACTCATATGTAATATTGCAACAACGTCTATTCTTATATCAACACTGTGTCTATTGTTTCATGTGTATAAAACAACATTATTAAGGTGAAGAAAAAAAAAATATATTCTATGATAATATTTAATTAAATATTGTTTTTAAGATAATGCAAATAAAATTTTTTTAATGACAAGTACTGCAAAATCAACTGACGCTAAATCAGCGTCATCTTCATCACAAACAACACCAAAATTAAGTACAACAGAAAGAATTTGTAAAACAGTTCCAGAACCACCTGCACGTTATCTTGATATTGGAGATTTATTTTCTAATCCATCAAATCCAAAAGATAAACCTAATTTAGAAAAACTTAAACAACATCTTCTATTAGAAGGTCGTCTTACTGAAAAAGCTGCACTTCGAATTATTGGAAATGGTAAATTTATTCATTTTTATTTATATTTATAAAGAAATTCAGTTGTTTCTAACATATAAACAACACTGATTCTATATCTTTATCACAAATATAGGGCAGAATAGAGTAGTTTTATGTATGTCAGATATTCTATTATTATAATATCAATCTGTTTTTCATCCACTTTTTTCTTGTTTAAAAATCATATGGGAATACTTTTTAGTATTATGGATATATCTCGAAATTGCTTTAATCTTATGTAAAAATTAAGAGAAATGACTAAGAAAAACAAGTGAAATTTGTCAATTGAATCAGATTAAATTTATTATATTACCAGAATCATAACAAAAAAAAACACTTGATCTCCTATGTTACCTTTTCAGCTAGATATTTAAACTTGACTAATGTTAATTAATTAAAAAATTGTTGAGGTAATAATATTTAATTATCTACAAGATCGTCTTAACAGATTTTTATTAATTAATATAGGTGCTGCACTTCTTCATGACGAACCAACATTATTAAATATTGAATCACCATTAACTATTTGTGGTGATATTCATGGACAATTATATGATTTAGTAAAGTAAATAAATATTATTTAAAATTATAATCAAGTGTTTGATTTTGTTTTCTTTATTAATAGATTATTTGAAGTTGGTGGTTCACCAGCTGATACACGTTATTTATTTCTTGGTGATTATGTTGATCGAGGCTATTTTGGAATAGAATGGTAAAAATCTGATGTTTTTTTTTTTCTCTTCTAAATTATAATTAAAGATTATTTTTTCATTTCTATTTAGTGTACTTTATTTATGGTCATTAAAAATTCATTATCCTAAAACATTTTTTTTACTTCGAGGAAATCATGAATGTCGACATTTAACTGATTATTTTACGTAAGAAAAAAAGAATTTTTTCTTTATTTAATTATTAGAAAATATTTCTTTGAAATTTTTATTTAGATTTAAACAAGAATGTCAAGTTAAATATACAGAACGAATTTATGATGCTTGTATGGAAGCATTTGATTGTCTTCCATTAGCTGCTGTTATGAATAATCAATTTTTATGTGTACATGGTGGTCTTTCACCAGAAATTCGAACATTAGATGATATTAAACAGGTTAAATATAGTTTCAACATTTGTTCAATTAAATTTACTATGGATTGTCTTTAGCTTTGATACAAGTATAAGTATATCTGTGAGGAGAAAGTTGCAATATGTGAATATAGAAAACTGAATTCCTTTAAAATTGTTATTGTGATTAAGTGAAGTTTGAGTCTACATGCACTGCAAATTAGTAGAAACAATAGCAAGAAGTAAAGCAGTCTACATATGTATCGGTAGGCATATCTCATTTTTATTATTACGGTTGCGTTCGACAAGGAATAATAGTTTCCTAAGATTGGTACTGGTATGATTACATCACTATTGAAGAACATTATTGATTTCTTCAATTTATCATGTAGGATGAGAGTCTTCTTTATCCATTTTTACTTTGACTTGCTGAATTTAGAGCTGTTATTTAAGAGTGAAGATGAGGAGGAAGAAAGAAAACTCTTCGCCTTATTCGAACTTTTGATACCGTGCTTCTGTAAAATTTACTAGACTTTTCACAAACACAAAAACTAAGATAAGCTTGATTCGCGATGCTTTGCTTAAACAATCTTCTCGATTGCATTAAATACATACTCTGTAAATATTATATAAATAACATCTAGGTTATACATAATGAATAATATAATTCCTTAATAAGAAAGATCATTCTATTAAAAATAAGAATCTCTGAAAATCCAATATGTTTTTCTTTTTTTGTTTGTCTAGTTGGATCGGTTTCAAGAACCACCAGCTTATGGTGCCATGTGTGATCTACTATGGTCTGATCCAGCTGAAGATTATGGAAATGAACAAGGATCATTAACATTAGTTGCAACACGTCGTATGAGTGCACCAGCACAATCATCATCAAAAGCCAATACTTCAACAACATCATCATATCTTCCTAATGCAACACGTGGTTGTTCTTATTTTTATACTTATGCAGCTATAAATGATTTTTTAATAAATAATCAGATACTTTCAGTAATTCGTGCTCATGAAGCACAAGATATTGGTTATCGTATGTATAAAAAATCACCTGATACTGGTTTTCCATCCTTAATAACATTATTCTCAGCACCAAATTATTGTGATGTTTATCAAAATAAAGCAGCAATTTTAAAATATGAAAATAATGTTGTTAATATTCGACAATTTAATTGTTCACCACATCCATATTGGTTACCAAATTTTATGAATGTATTTTCATGGTCGTTACCATTTGTTGGAGAAAAAATAAATGATGTTCTTTTAAAAATTCTTAATATATGTACAGATGAAGAATTAGCTGAATATGATGAACATATTGATTCATTAATTGAACGTAGTCAAATGGAACAACGTAAAGAACAAATACGTACAAAAATACGTGCTGTTGGTAAAGTTGCTAAAACTTATCAAACTTTACGTGAATTAAGTGAAAATGTTGTTACATTACGTGGTTTAACACCATCAACTAGTCTTACAGAATTAGATAAAAATATTGCAGAAGAAGCTGAAGCTGCTGCTTCTGTTCTTCGAGAAAAAGCTAAATCAACAAAAGAACGTTTTTCAAAAGTAAAAATACTTGATCAAGTTAATGAACGTATGCCACCACCTCGAACATCAAATCCATTAGGTGGTCCAAGTATTGCTGAACGTATTAAACGAGTATCAAATGCTAATCAATCAACACAACCTATTAAAAAAGAAGGACCATCTACAGCATTTCAAGGTGTAACAACACAAGGTATGGTTAAAATGAGACGTGAAAGTTATGCTGGTGTACCAACTTCAGCACTTAGACGTTCACCAACACCAGTTGTGGATTTACCAAAACTTGTTGATGAAAAATCAGTGGCATCATCTAAAAAATAATTTCTATTTTAATTACCGGCAGGCCGACTTTAACCTTTGTTCAATTTGTTTTTTTTTCTACCTTTTTTCCTCTTATTATAATTTTTTTTTGTTTAATCTACATTATTTTGAACCTGTATTTTTTATTTTATGACAAAATTATATAAAAATACGTCATTATCTTTTTTCATAATACGTTACAGAATTCGAATAGGTTCGAAAATCGACTTTTTTAAGAATGTCTTGGACATGCACTGATTTATACATGTATCCATATTACATAACTTTCTTGGTCAAGAAACTCAAAAAACAATAAAAAAAAGGAGTATTAGCGCAATTTCTATGGAATTAAAATGTAAAGTATAATCGACTTGTTCATATTATAAACGAGGACATTTACCAATCTATCTCTTACGATCTGTAATGAAAGAAGCATTCCTAAACTGTTTATCATGGTCGATGATAGAGTGTTGCTAAGATCTTTGTCATGTTTGTGAAGGAGGGAAGTAGATATGCACCAGTTCCAATCTCGACTGATACCTACTTAACTCATCTGAGTTTTATTGAACGACTCATACAATTTCTCACCATAAAACTCGTAACAGCTGGACTGGGACCCAGTTAACTAGCATTGATGCATGTCTAGAGTGACGTAGTTGGTTCAAATTTCTATTCCTTGACACTTCAACATTCTTTTTAGATCAGAGACTGGAATTAAGTATTTTTAAGTACTTCATTGTAGAGTATTACATAGATACAATTTTTCATACCCTCACCCAATTCGTACATTGCAGTACTTTACTTCATTATACAAGACTTAGTATTTGCATATGACATTGTAGATGTGTGACCATAGGAGTCATTAGACGCATCATAATAAGGACCATAAAACGGTACTATTTCTTTATGGATTCTTCCTTTTAACAATGGGAAAACAGGAAGTACTTGAACATTTTCGGTAGTTTATAAAGGTTGCCATGTAATCTCTAAGTACTTTCTGTTTTCTTGCGATTGAAAAAATAAAACCATAAACAAATGATACCATTTTGTATTTCTAGTTATGATGCAACTAATGACTCTTATGGTTACATATCTACAATGTCATATGCAAATACTAAATCTTGTACAATGAATAATATTTTATATTATCTTTTACTTATTCTTATCAAGCATCATATAATATTGAAGATACTCATTTTAATTCTAAACATTGATTATTTAATTGAAATATTTCTACAAATCAAGAAAAAGAAATGTACAAATTGCATTTCAATAGAATATTCATATGACGAAATAACATTATAATTGTTATTCTATACACTTCAATCTTAAAATTTCTATGTCATACCACTTAAAATTTTAAGTATGTTTCGTTGATGATGATTGCAATTTCAATAGAATATGCCATAGAAATAAAAATAACATTTAGTGACATCTCTGTTTCTTTTCGTTCTCAAACCAACATAGAAACGATTGTCATCGTTACTTCTGTAGAAAACATAATCGATGGTTGAATGTTTTGTTATGTTCATTTTTATACTTCTAGATCGTCTATACACATAGTGAAATCAAAAAAAAATATATATAAGAGAATAATGTTATTCGATCAAAAAGCGAATATTGATACCGGTGGTGCACCGTTATCAATAGGAACAAATTATGAAAGTAAAGTTATTGCTCCAAGAAATCCAACATTAAATCGTGGACCAAAAATCGAACAAAAAGTATGTTAATGATTAATTTTAATAAATTTAATCGGATTAAATTTGTATTTATTTATAGTTTACACCCTCGATATTTTTGAAAGAAATGTCATTAGATACTCAACAAAAATTACTTAATACAAGAGAAATGTATCTTCCAAAAATAATTGCTCTATCAGATATGTCAGAAACATCATTACAAACAGTAAAATTTATTTATTTTTTTAATTTTTTATTTATTATTTTAATTTTAATAGATATCGAAAGTTGATATTGATGAACCTCTTTTTCAACCATATCCATCAGATATTACATTTCAAAAATTTGAACCATTTAATACATATGAAGTACCTTTATTACTTCGAAATAATGATAAAGTAAAATTCACTGATTTATTAAATATGATAAAAAAAGTCGTTTTTTTTTTGTTTTGATTAGGTAGCAAGAGCAGTTAAAGTATCACAAGTTGATACACCTTATTTTACAATTATTCCACCACCAAATGCATATCAAAAAGTAGCACCTGGTGTTGCACTTGTATTTCGTATACAATTTAAACCAGAAGAACAACGAGTATCTATCAATTTATTTTTCTTTTTTATATTTAAAAACAAATAAATATTCTGTTTTTTTTATTTTAGGATTATGCACATGAAATATTAGTAGCAACTGAACGTGAAAAATATCTTATACCAGTACGTGCTATTGGTGCTCGAGCTATATTAGATTTTCCTGATAATATAACATTCCCCACTACAGCTGTTAAAAGTACAAATATGAGTAAAGTTTTATTTGTTCGAAATATTGGTAATCGTGAAGCTCGTTTTGTTTTACAAATAAATAAGTAAATACAAAGAAAACAAATTCTTTATTTTTTTTTTTAAATTTTATTCATTTTAATTTTAGACCATTTCATGTTTCACCTGAAAATGGTCTTTTACCTGTTGGTGAAAGTATGCAAGTAACAATTGATTTTCATCCAACTGTTAATGGTGAAATAAAAGATGGACTTGTTATTTTTTATGATACTGGTTTGTTTTTTTTTTCTTAAATAATCTGAATTTTTATTTATATTTTAGGAGAAAAAGTTTATGTTAATGTATATGGTGTAGCACAAGATATAAATGTTCGATTAGAAAAAAAATCTATACATTTTGAAAATACATATTTAGATATGATTAATCAACGTACAGTAACATTATCAAATCGTAGTGATCAATTAGTTCATTTTCAATGGAAACAATTTCCAACAGAACGTGAAGAAGAACAACAAAAATTACGACAACTTCATGCATTATCAGAAGAAGAAATAAATGCATTACAAAAATTAAATGGTAAATATTCGATTAATTATTAAAAAAAAAAATTTTTTTTATGAATTTTATTTTTAGTAAATACTAATGAATCTCCATCAGCTGGTCCATTTGATTTTGGTGTATTAATTCAACGTACATTTATTAATCATCGTCGTCAATTAACAAATGAATCATATTTATTTACTCATAATAATTTTCGTATTGAACCACTTGAAGGTGATATATGGCCAGGTGGAAATTTAGATATTCAAGTTTTATTTAAACCAAATGAAGCACGTAAATATGAACAAACAGCATGGCTTGATGTTATTGGTCGTGAACAACGTTTACCATTAACATTAACAGGTGAAGGTGAAGGTGCTAAATTAGAATCATCATTTCAAACATTAGATATTGGTTGTGTTTATGTTGGTTCAACACATTTATATGAAGTTGTTTTAGCTAATAAAGGTTTTATAGAAGCACATTATATAATTCGAAATTTAAATACAATATTTGGTTCATGTTTTCAATTTGAACCATCATCAGGAATAATTCCAATTGAAAATTATCAAGCTATACAAATAACATTTCATAGTGAACAACTTGGACAATTTAATGAAATATTTTATGTTGAAATTGAAGGAAATCCAAAATCATTACCAATAACAATATCTGGACAAGTTATTGGACCAACATTTTATTTTGATCAAGTACAATTAAAATATGGTCTTGTTTCATATGGTTTTCAAACAACATTATCATGTCATTTATATAATACATCACTTGTACCAATGCCATTTAAATTACATATTGATCAAGATAAACATAAAAAATCTAAGATTATATCAATGGATGATGATATTGAAGAAGATGATGATGATAAAGATGATGAAGATAATTTAATAAATAAAAATGTTGAATTTCAAATACGACCATCACGTGGAATAATTCCACCACAAAGTGATATAAAAATATTTGTTGATTTTACACCAAAATCAATTCAAAAATATGATACATTCTTACAAGTTGATATAGATGCTGTAGGAAAAAATATTTTTTCATTACCAATTACAGCTAAGTAAGTTAGTTTACTTTAGATCCTACATGAAAGTTTAAGTTTTCGAACGCGAATGATTCTTTTGTAGAGACCTACGGGCTCATACTTTTTCTGAGACCAAGCCCGATCTGGATCCGGTCGGATCTAGATCCAGACAGTCCCGTAGGTCTCTAATCTTTTGAGTTGATTTCGTCAACAATAGACTTTTCTAATAAATTCTATTCATTTTAGGAGTACTGTACCTCGTATAACACTTCATAATGATATACTTGATTTGGGTCGAACATTTTTAAATCATCCAAATGAACGTTATGTTCGTTTACAAAATTCTACAAGTTTACCAATGCGTTATCAATTTTTATATCCACGTTCTGGTTCTCTTCATTTTCATTCAAATGAAAGTGAAGGTATTATTGATGCAAATACAACACGTGATATACCATTAACAATAACAGTTAAACAACTTGGTGATATAACAGAAAAAGTTGAAATACATCGAATTGGTGCACGTGAGGGTCCATTAGAATTTCAAGTAACAGCAACAGGTACAGGACCTGTTATTTTCATTGATCCAGGTGAAATACGTTTTGGTACAATAAGTGTACTTGATGAGCATACACAAATTCTTTCATTATCAAATGAATCTCCAATACCAGCTGTATTTCATTGTGAATTTGATAAAAAAAATTCATGTTTTTCATGTATACCTAATTCTGGTGTTGTTCAACCTCATACATCAATTGATATTCGTGTTATTGCAAAACTTAATGATCGATTAAAGTAAATATATTTAAAACAAAACAAAAAAATTTTATTTTTTATTTTATTATTAGATTTAATGAAGAATTAATTATCTATGTTGAACATAGTTCATCACGTACAATTCCAGTAACAGCACAAGGTACAGGTGCATTAATTGTACCTGATATTCCAATATATCCAACACTTAATTTGGGTTCACGTTTTATGGGTACATCAATTATTCAACAAATACATTTTACAAATAAAGGACGTCGCCAATTAGCTGTACATTTTATTCCTGCTGGTGATACAACAGCTGCATATGGTGTACAAAGAAAAACAAAACATAATAATAAAGATAATGATTTAAATCGTTCATCTGAACAAACATTTCGTCTTGAACCTGAACGATTAGAATTTTCTCCAGGTGAAACACGTTTATTAACAATAACTGGTTTTGCATCACAACCAAAAATAGTTAATGAAGTATTTACATGTTTAGCTATAATTGGTCGTTCAACAGGTCGTGATAAATTACTTTCATTAAAAATTCATTGTGAATTTGTTGAACCATTAATGTCATTTTCAAAAACTGATCTATATTTTCGTGTTGAATATAATGATCAAACAATGATAGATGGTTTACATACACCAATATCATCTGAATTAACATTTTCAAATATATCAGCGATTGATTTAACAGCTAATCTTCATGTAAAACATCCATTTTTATTAAAAAATGATGATTCGAATTCAACAAATCAATATAATAGTATAAATGATATATCAACAGATATTCCATCAGGTTTTGTATTAACAAAAAAATTAAAAATTTTAACTGGTATGAGTTATTCAGAACAAATTTATTTTGATCCAAGTGCAAATACAAAAGAATTATCATGGAAATGTGATGAACAATTAATATTTACATATGATGAACATGCTTTTAATGATATTATTAATTTACATGGTGAAGTACATTATCCAAATTTATTAATTGAACATACTGATCTTGATTTTGGTTGTATACTTAATGGAACTGAAGTAACACGATATGTAACTATGGTTAATGTAAGTCCATTACCTGTTAAATATCTTTGGGCATTTATTTTGGATGAAAATGAACGAAATTTTTCATTTGAACCTCAACCACAAACAAATATATCACCATCTCAATTAAATCAAACACAAATACAAAGTGGACCATGGACAGAAAATCCTGAACAACAAATAACATATGATACAACACCAATAATACCTAAATTAGAAGAAATATTTGATATTTCACCATTTTTTGGTAGTCTTCAACCAGGGTAAGCAATGTCATTTAAAGATAAAACGTTCCTAGTAGAGAAAACCACACTCTTGAGGATGAAGTGTTGATAAATTGAAAAAAAAATTATCATAATCAAATTTCGAAGTTCAACATAGATTTTTATCTAATAGATTCTGATCAAATTTGAATTTCATAAAATTTTCACTAAATAGTTTTTTTTATTTTAGAGAAATTGAAAAAACTTCCATTCGTTTTTATGGTCATCCAGGTATGAAAGCAGCTGTTAAAGCAATATGTCAAGTAGAAAATGGTCCTGTTTATGAACTTTATCTTCATGGTCAAGCATCTTATATGGCATATCGTTTAAATACACATGAACTTGATTTTGGTGATGTACATTTTGATAAATCTTCAACACGTACATTAACATTAACAAATGTTAGTTCTGTTCCATTAGATTTTCATTTTTTAAATTTAAATAATTTAAATAATAATCAAGATTATGCACAAATAACAATTGAACCTGAATCTGGTATATGTTTACCATTTACATCAACAATAATAACAATAAAATTTTTACCAAATGTACCTGAAATATTTGAAAAAATTCTTTTTCTTCAAGTAGCACATTTTCAACCGGATGAAATACGTTTAATTGGTACAGGAATGTTTTGTCGATTAGATATTGATTTACCACGATATTTTAATGAAAATTCAATAGAAGATAAAATTTTACAACAAATTAAAGATAAAACAGATGAAAATAATCTTCAACATCATATTGATACATCTATTGTAAAAAATTATATACAAAATATGAATGATAATAATCCACAATTTGTTGAATCTATTCAACAATCAAATTTATCACAACAACAACAACAACCATCTGTACGTTCAAGTAATGTATCATTAACAACATCAACAAGTTCAACAAAACGAAGTATTACAAGTAAAACAGTACCAATATTACCGGATTATTTAGTTGATTTTGATTATATTATATTGGGAACTGTTCGACAAAAAATAATTCATATAAAAAATCCAACAAATAATAATATTACATTTCGTATTGATCGTTTAGCATATAAAAATACAGGATTTTCATTTGATTGTGATCATGTTAAAAATTTACCACCAGGTGAATTAATTACAATTACAGTTACATTTGATCCACGTGGAGCTAACCTTGGTCTTGGACCAGTAGAATGCCGTGTGCCCGTTGAGGTAAGATTATTTATATATATATATATATGACTATTAAAAAATTTTATTTAAATATATTAGGTTACTTCTGGTCCTACATTTCATTTACGTCTTCAAGCTAATGTAACAATGCCAGATTTAAATGTTTCAAATGATACACTTGATTTTGGTACTGTTAAATGTGGAGAGTGTAAAATAGCAACAATACAATTAAGAAATCCACAAGAAATTCGTTGTGAATGGATTGCAGCTTATCCTGGAGTAAATTTAAATAAAAAATATTTATTTATTTCTTATATTTCTATTTAATTAAATTTCTAGGAAGATTCAAGTGGTAAACAAGTAGGTCGTTTTCCTCGTCGAGGAAATACAAGTGCTAATCGACGAAAACCAACAACACGTATATTTGAAGTTTTACCACCATCAGGAATTCTACTACCAGGACAAAAAACAAATGTTCAAATTAAATTTACACCTATTGAAGAAGTAAAAAATTTCATTTATAGTTTTTTTTTTTGAGATAGAATATCTATAAATATATTTTAGACAAATTATGAATCACGTGTTTTATTACGTATTAATCAAAGTAGTCAACGTTTAATGATAATATGTCGTGGT
>JAJEKB010021483.1:41535-68110 GCA_022393335.1 Macrotrachela quadricornifera | reverse complement strand
TGAGTAAAATGTCCAGTCGCACCTGAGAAAGATCCTCGATCGAAATTATATTTATTGATTTCATTAAACCATGCATCAGTTGGGACTCTACCTATCATTTTACCAAAAATGAAATAATATCAAATATTATGAATAAATCTACTTACCATTGATACTACTGCTACCACCTTCCATGTAGAGATTTTCTCCATTATTTGTATTACTATGAACTAATGATCGAATACTAACAAGATACTCTGCATATGATTGAGCGTCGGCATTAAGATTTTCATCAAGTATAAGAGGTGGTGCACCATGACATTCACGATGAACATTATGTGCATTTAACATTTCCTGTTGAAATTTTTGTGGGGCATTTGCACCACTTGCAAATTGTTCTGGATCATTTGTATCACTTCTTGCAAATTGTTGCGGATCATTTGCACCACTTTTTGCAAATTGTTGTAATGGATGATTCAAAACAAATGAATCACGACGAGCACGTGAAAATTCTACATTAGAACCTAAAGTTTTACATTTATCTTTTTAAATCAAACTTACGTTCCCTCTTTTTATACAAAGATGCACTATCAATAAATACTGCTAGCAAGATAACATTAAACAAGATAGTGAACATTTGTTTAAACATGATTGCAGTGCTTGAATACTTGAAATATGTTAATAGTTAAGATTCGATTAAATTTGATTAAGAAGCAAAATTGATGCGTATTTATAGGTTTGATTGAGAAACAAAATAAATGCGCAGTTAAGAGATTCATTGAAAAGTAAAGTAGATGCGTAGTTACAGATTTTATTGAGAAGGAAAATATATGCGTAGTTATAAATTTTAACGTCAAGTAAAATAGATGCATTGTTATAGATTTAATGTATACACATCATTGTAAACATAAAAATTACTCAAGCACATCAATTGTAATATGTGTATACATCAGAAGATAATTTTTCCCCATTATTCTCATCCTCATATTTTTTAGTCACTATTATTTAATTATGAATCTTCATATTATTTATATCTTTCATTAGTAACACTCACTTTGTCAACAATGATCGAAAAACAAAAAAATATTGTGTACAAATTAAACGCTACAAGGACATAAATATTTTTTTTATTCATGACATATCTCACAAAAATATTGGTAATCTAATTCTATTCGGCTTTCTGACTTTATTAAAACCTTTAACCGTTCTATTATTGTGACTGTATGACTCAAAAGTCATACTGCATTCGAAAAATCTTGAAATTTCCCGTCATCTTTTGATCAAATCGGCTGATTTTTTTACCGGTAACAAAGGAGTATTCATAGTTCATACTCATAAGAAAAGCATTGGAAAAAACTGTTTTGAAATAGCATCTCAGTAGTTATCAAAATCAATATATTTATTTTTCCAGCCAAGAACAAAATATTCTTCTTTTTTTTCAGATTGTGTTTATATCTGTTGAGAAATATTTTAATCTGTAAGATTAGAAAGGATATAACTAATTTCATCTACTATATTATATCAAAATACACTGTACTTCAAAGTAGTATTTTTGCAAAAGTTTTACTTATGAATATTTCTGTGTCGTTGGTATAAAAACCAGTCTATTTGATCGAAAGATGACAGAAAAAAATCCGAGGTTTTTAGAGAATATCTTTTAGGATACCCCGTTTAGTTAAAAATGTTTATGAATGTTATATAAAATATCACTAGAAGTTATAATATAAAAGGAAACAAAATATTTAAAGCCTGTCTGTCAATGTATCAATCATCATTAAATGTACAAAGTATTTTTTTCGATAATATTTAAATTCAAATCGAATATAAATGATTGCATTCTAAACACTTTTTTTAAGCATAATATAATAAAAACAAAATTTTACTTATTCAAATAATCATTTGAAGATTATGTTCATTGTTAAATAATGAGCTAAAAGAATTCTTTTAATTCTTTACTTCGTTCTGATACCTCTTATCCTTGAATTATTGAGAACATATACCTACGTCATTGAATTTTACAACTACGTACGACAAATCCAATTTTAAAACTCTTCTATACTTTTGTCGTTAATATGAAATCCTTATTTCGATTAGTGAAACAATCTTTCAAAAGTGTTACATTTGATAATCATTTTGGTAATTGTGATGTCTTCTCGATAACTAATCACATATGTATGTATATATATATCTTTTTTCAAGAAAAAACAATCAAATAACAAGATAAAAGAGCGATTGCAAATCTGTAAAACAAGAAACAAACAATAATTTCATAACAATATAATAGTTTAATAGACTTATAGAATAATGCAAGGATCTTGTTTAAAAAGAAAAACAAAACGAATACAATAAAAGAACAAGAATGCATACAACTACCAAATTGAGGCACTCATACGTTCATATAGTCATTCTCAGTTTTCTGCAACAAAACAATATGTAGAGCACACGATTGAAAGAAAAACAAAAAAACAAGAAAAGAAATATCCCCAATAAACAGAAAAAAAAAGAAAAAAGGAGAAAAAGAAATAACAATAATCAAGATCGTGTGCATACATCGAATGTCTATAATGGGAATAAAGAATAAAAGATCGACATGTTTTAAACTAGTAATCCATCAACAAATGCAGAAAAAGAAAAACAAAACAATAGTTTAACCAAAAAATGGTATATACATATAAATGAGAAGAAAACACAGAGAATAAGAAAAGTAATAGTATTGCATAATCTAATTGAAAGTTCACCCTTAAATTTTATGTTTTCTTGTTTTTTGTTTTTTTTTTTTTGTTCTCTCTGACTTTCTAATAAACATAAAAATCACAATAAATCCAATAATAAGAATAAAATGTTTATAAGTAGATAGAGAGAGAGAGAATATAAGAAGAACGATTTATCAGTTAGACAATGTGCTAAAGTCAGACAAGTTGAGCAAACACAAACAGTTATATAAATAATGTAAAATAAAGAGGAGGGAAAAAAAAGCAAAACAAAACAAAATCACAGTTTCTCGACGTGCCATTTAAGATAAGATACATTTTCATTATTCTTTCTGTTTATCTTTGTTATGCTATTATTTATTTTCGTTTTGGAGGACCCCAAATAATAGGTATTGTATTCACTGTTGTTTCATGTATTTGTGATGAATCATCATCAGTTACTAATGTAAGACCATTTGTAAATGATGGATATTCACCTAAATATAAGTAGAAATGTTTTGTTTATGTCAAATATATTTCATTTATTTTCTAGCCGTAGTCAATATAGAATTGGTGAAACTGTAATATGTGAGATTAGTTGATGAAAAAGCTCTTTGATAAATTAAATATGTTACATTTTATGCATACAAAATAATACAATTGATCATATAGCTACTATTAGGTAGATGATGTGTATTATAAACCTCAATTTATTAGACATTGAGTATGATATGGTTCAATCTCTTTTCTCCACCATATAATGGCTAAACCAATTGAATTAGTCTATTCGAAAAATTTTAGGATATTTGATGTATATGCTATGGGAAACAAAAGATTATCAAGAAAAATTCTTACCTAAATCATTTCTATTTAGTGCATTTGATCCTTTTCTTGGTGATTTTTTATGTGAATTTTTCATATTATCTTGTTCATTTTCTGATCCATTTTGTTCCACTGAACCCCATGGTGCATTTTTAACCTTAAATGGTGCTTGTCTTTGTTGTTTCATATTATTATTTTTTGTTGATTTATTATTAACTAAATTAATTGCTGATGGTACTTCTTGTTGTTGATGTTGAGCATTTGATAATTGTTGACCAAATGTTAAATCACTTTGTGTTTGTTGTTTATGTGGAATATCTTGAAGAAAATCTTCTTCTAATATTAATAAATGATCAATACAAGAATCAATTTTTTCTAGATTTGTACCAATAACATGTACTTGATCACTTTGATTATTTTTTGGAAATTTTATTTCAACATCATATTCTTTCATAATTTGTTGTAATTTTTGTCCACCTGTACCAATTATACGTGCATGTATACGATGATCAATATCAATTTCCATTGTTATTGTTGATTCAAAATCTTGTATTAATTTTAATATTTCATCACGACATTGAAATGCTTTATTTTCATATCCAGTAATTAATATTTCAATATCATTTACTTGATTTGATGATGATGGTGATTCTGTTGATAATGAATGTTCTTCTTGTGGTGTTGCTTGTTGATCATCATGTTGTTGTTGTTGTGATGATGGTGGTGTTGTATCATTTGATGTTGATGGTGTTGGTACAACAGCTGATGATGGTGTTTGACTATTTGATATTTGTATATTAACATCATATGTGTCTTTTAATTTATTTAATGTACGTCGACGAAAACCAGTTATTAATGAACGATATTCTGGTTTAATTGTAAAACGTAATTCATATGAACGTGCTTTTTTATCCGCTTGATATTTTTCATAACGTTCATATAAATCTTTTTTTAAACCTTCAACTTCTTCTGATTGTCCTTTTAAATATATCATATTTGATGTTGAATTTAATGGTGGAAATGTTATTTGCACATCTGGATATTGTTGTAAAAATGTTTGTAATTCATTACCATCTTTACCAAGTAATATAGCATGTGATTCATATGGTATATCAAGTGTTGTTTCAATAGGTATCATTTTTTCTAAAGCATCTATAGCTTTCTCAACATTTTCTTTTCGACCAATAAATCGAACAATATCATCATTTGATGTATCATGTTCATTATTACGTGGTGGAAATTTAATTTGTACATTATATTCTTTTTGTATTGGTTGAATATATGATCCACCTTGTGCAAGTAAATATCCATGATGACGTTGTGGTATAGATATTTCTTTTGTTATTGTATTTTCCCATATTTCAATTAATTCATCTAAACGTTTTTGAACATTTTCAACTGATTGTTTTGTACCACGTAATAAAACTTGATCAGAATTTTTATTACGTTCAGGTAATTTAATTAATACATCATTATATTGTTTTTGTAAATCATTTAATAATTTACGTTTATTTTGAAAAAATTTATTATGCCATTTCGGATCAATTGTTATATATTGTTCAATAAAATTTTCTAATGATATATTTAATTGTGCTATATGTTCATCAAGAATTTTTCGTGCTTTATCAACATCAGTTTTTTTACCATTTAAACGAATATTTAATGAATCTTTAGTATCATCAGTTTTAATCATATCTAGACGAACATCAGGCATTTGTTCACGTAAACGTTGAATATTTGAACCACCTTTACCAATTAATGATGGATATAAACGTTTTGGTATATCAAATTCAATTGAATATAAATCTTTTATTTTTTGTTGTAAAAATTTTGTACATTTTTCAACATCATCTTTATCACCATGTAATATAACTTTATCACTTTTATCATTAGCTTCAGGAAATTTTATTTGGATATTATGAAATTTTGAACGTACTTCTTCTAATTTTTTTCCTTTAGCACCAATTATTTGAGGATAATATTGTGGATCAATACTTACACCAGTTGTTCGTTCATTTGACTAAAAATAATGAAATGAAAAATTTATTATTTTTTTTCATCATTTTAATATTTCTATGATTATATCAAAGATGTCCATCATAATTAAGAATCTACTGCTATCATTAATTATAATGATACCTAAAAAAAAATCTTTCTCTGTAGATCAGGATACTTTTATACCCTACAAATTCGAACACTTTCTATAATGCTGAAATCCTGAGCAGATTCATGTAATTTTGCAATGTTTATTAGAGATATTTATTTTATATAATTTCTTACCAATTTTTGAACACGTTCAAGTAAAATTTGTCGTGCTTTTTCCACACTTTCTTTTGTACCCATTAATTTAACATGACGACTATCATCAAAAGGAAACTTAATATCACATCCTGTTTGTTCTTGTATTTCACTTAAACGTATTTGATTTTTTCCAATAATTTGTTTATAATATTGTGGATCAATATCAACTTCTAAATATGTTGTATTATTATTTCGTAAATCATCAATAACTGTTTGAATTTGACTACGAACAAGTTCAACTTCTTCAGGTGGACCTTCTAATGCAATATGATTATCACGAAAATAAATTCGAACATCTGGATGAGATTTTTTAATTATTTCAAGATTAGCATTACGTTCACCTTTAACAACACTATGCATCCAATGTGGTGCATTAATTTGAACAGCTGTTAATGCATTAGCCTTTAAAAAATAAAATAAAATAAAATAAAATATAATTTCGATTAATTTATTTACCATTTTATAAATCATTGTTACAGCATCACCAATTTTTGATGTTTCACCAATAACTTGAATTGTTGAACAATTTTCATCTTGATTTGGTATACGAACAACAACATTTGTTTTATCAAATATTCCTTTTAAACCAGCACCTTTTTTACCTAATATAAAACGATGTTGTTCACATGGAATTTCAAGTGGAAGTGTCATTATTGTTCCTTCCTAAAATATAAATTAAATTTCAATATATCTATCTATCTATCTAACGATAAAATTCTTACCATATTTTTAAAAAATTGCATTATTCTCATTTTTGCTTGTTCAACAGGTTCACGTTCACCACGTATAGATATTTCATCTGTTTGCTTAATGGGTGGTGGTAAATCAATTGTAACATTATATTGTCGATGTAAATCATCAACAAGTTGATGACGTATCCATGGATGATATAAATATGGTATTGATAAACGTTCAAAACCTTTATTTAATTGTATATGATATAATTCAAGAATTTTTTGTTCACATAATTTAACATTATCCTTTGCACCAGATATAAGTATTGCATTTGATTGACTATCTTGCCGTGGTACAGCAATACGTGTTAATGTTTCTTGTTCTAAAAGTCTTAATGTTGAACCACGTGGACCAATAATAAAACGATGAAAATCCAATGGAATATTAACAGCTATTTTAACTGGTTTTTGTAATTCACGAAGAATTTGTACTTGTGCTGAACGTACTTGTTCAGGTCGACCGGTAATTGTCACTATTAATGTTTGATCTTTATTGAAAAATGTTATATTTGTAGCTAAAATATAATAAAAAAAAAAATTTAGATTTTTTTTTTTTAAATAAAAAATATTTTTTTTATTTTACATGTATCTTTTTGAATTCGTGTACAAATTTTTTGTAATGATGGTCCAGTATTAATTGATGGATTATTAGCACCAATATTACGTGTTGATTGATTACCATTACGTCGAGAATTATCAACACGTTCGTCTGGAGGAATTTCAATCTTTTAAAAAAATATAAACATAGTGGTAAATAAAATTGATGATGAAGCCTTAAAAATTTCTCTCTTATTAAATATTAAACGCTTTATATATGTACTCAACAAAAAAGAAAAAGTACTTTTAATCTTACTGAAATAAAATAAAATCTTGTATAAACAACTTACAATTTTAGTTGTTGCTGTTTTTTCATGAATAGCTAATTTACGTCGTCGATCTTCATCAATTTTTGTTGATGTATATAATGATGATGTTGTATTAGCCATGGCACCTGTTCCATTTAATGATGATGAAAATGGTGATAAAGAAAAAAATGTATTCGAACGATTTATATCCAATTGACCAGTCGAAATTAATTGAGGAAATGCTTCATTATAATCAGGTACATCATCAATATCATTTTCATTTGATGTTGATGATGATGCTAAAACAATTCCAATTGTATCTGCTAAACCATTTTCTCTTAAATAATTCTCGTCCATTGCCATAGCCATGATTAAAGAAATACCTAAAAGACAAACAGAAAAGAAAAAAGTAAAAATGAAAACATCTAATGTATATATACACATATATATTTATTAAGAAAAAGACGAAATGACGAAATGAAAACAAATTTAAAGTACAAAAATAAAACACTTGTTTAAAATTAAATAACAAAAAACAAGTCAAACTATATTTATGTTCAATTAATCAATAATGAAAACGAATGTTTTTCTCTTATTTTATATATAATAATCTATGAAAAAAATATGTAGAAGGTCGATATAATAATACAAATAATAAAAAGAAAAAAAAATGAAGTACTAAAAAACATCTGTTCACAGTATACAAAAGAAATGGTAATCGAAATATATTCTTTTTTTTTGTTTTTCGTCTTTAGCTATTCTCTTTCATTAAAAACATCACTTTTTTTTTCTCATCTCAAAACTATCTATTTAATGTAAAAAATATAGATTATCATATATAGAAGATATTAACGAATCATTTTCTTTTTATTAATATTAAGTAATTTTTATCATGAAATAAATATCTATCTATCTATCTCACCTGATATAGATATATGATTAATTTCTTTTTATTATAGCATATCATATATAGAGATATATGAAAAAGATAAGTAAACGTTGCGAGAAAACGAAGAAGAAAATGTATAATACACGTACCAGAAATTCTAGCGAATGACGTCACAGAATTTAAGAAGGAAAAATGATAAATATACAACAATTATATATATTATTTCTATTTATTTTATTTTTTATGGTTTTATTTTTATATATATTTTCAATAAGAATTTATGAAATTTTTTATAAATTATTGAAAAATGATTTAAACTATCTATGCAGATTAATAAATGAGGTTAAATAAAAAAATTTTATTGGATATTATTATACCAATAAATATTTAGAAGATATATGAACCAGATGTGACGATTAAAATTTTGTTTTTTTTTTAGATCTTAAAAAAAAAAGATCGCAATATCAAGTGTGGTATAAAGATTGCACTTGTTGATACTTTCCAAATATCTTGATTATATATAAAGATCTTTACATTGCTATACAATCGAGTGTTGAAAAATTGTTTGTAATATTTTTTATCTCGTATTAATATTGGCATAAGAAAACACTAAAATCTTGATTTTCTCTATAAATTCGTATTACAAAACGAAAAATAAGTCTTTCAAATATTTCTATTCCATTAGAATTCTTATAATTTATTTGTAAAATTTAATTAAAAATACTTTTTTTAGATTTTATTACTTGTCAATATGACTTTTAATATATTTACTATTAATAATATTTGGTTTCGAAATAGACAACCGCATGGAAAATTTGGAGAGGTAATTCATTATTAACTTCAATAAGTAGAATATTTGTAATTATAAATGAAAGGAATACACTATCTCGTATTACGAATTCTTCATGAGATGAAAATAACTAAGGAAATGCTTGAAAGTTTATTTATTACCTAAATGAAATTTATAAAGTAGTTGCTTAAGATAGTTTCTGAGTTCTTATCAGTTGTAGGAATATTTTTGGAGAAAAGAAACAAACTTTAAATTTGATAATCTAACATAATCATAAGTTTATTTGATCTTCCAGGCTTGTTTATTAATCCCTGTTATTTTTCTTCGAAAGCAAATAATTTAAATCAATATCAAAAAGTGTTATCTAACTATATATTTTCTATACGATTTATTTTTTAATAAATCCTATACAAAATATGGAAATCTTCAAGATAACATTAGAAATATCTCATCTGTTTTAACTAAAAATAGATCCATTCAGATCTCGGGAAAATTTTATCAGCTGATCACCGTTTTCATATTCAATTCTGACGTTACTTTTATCAATCATTCTTTTCTAACTTTTCGTCATGATACCTAAAGCAATAGTGTACGGTTTTCTATCAGATCCATAAAGAATCAAACGGTAAATTAGATTTTAGTGTTGTTCAAAATCTATTTAACTCCATAAAAAAATGAAGGAATATTCGTGCAAGAGCTTTTGTATCACTCATTAATGTTTTATCAAAAGCTATTTCATAATTATTCAAGATTTGTTCACTGAAAAAAGAGTTTATCATTAGACAAAATCATTTATACCGATACAGACATGTTTGAGATGTATTTTGATTGAAAATTTTCTTTTTCCTATTATTAGATTGAATGTATTGATACAAATAATGATTCAACACCATCAACAAACCCATTTGCTATACGCACCAATGATTTATATATTGGTACAATTGATGGGTAAGTTATTACTATTATTATTATTATTGGCTTGTTGAACATATAAGTGAGAAAAGAAAAAAATGTCGACTCGATTAAATGCCACTATCGTTCGTTTGCTTTTCTTGCCCGACGGCAATAAGTGGCATTCAATTGTATTTCGAGGTCACAAAGATCACATTTTTCTATATTGATCATGTTCATATACAATGCCTATAATATATAAACACCGGATCATAGTTGATTGACTTATTGACGGTAGATAGATAGCTTATATTGTCATTGACATAACTTGTATTTATCCTTGTATTTCATTTATTTTCATAAAATAACCTCCTATTAATAACTCTAGGGATTCAATCGTTCTATCCGATTTAAAATTTGTTAATCGGCATGCATGCATTCAGAATAAAAAGAGAAAGAAAATGAAATATTTATCCCTAAAGAATTACGGTACCATATATACGTTTTTCTGTCGTTTTTTTTTGTTACTACTTGCCGTAGTAATCATCCATCGAGTATGTATTACGGAAAAAATCCTCTTTTCCAAAAACAGATATCCTAGAGAATATATAACACTTGTGCCCAACTTGTATGTTCTTCTCTCTCTCTCTCTCTTGTTTTTTTTTTGATGAAGATAAATTATAGATATGACGATAAGATGGCAATGATGGTATCCTATCAGGTTCTTCTCTCTCTCTCGACTATGCAATACCGTAGATAGGCGATGAGACATGTCAATGATAGATCAAGAATCAAACGTCTGTATAGAATAATTTAGCACTATCACCATGTGGTGAAAATCGATATCTTATATAACAGCTCAGAATATACAAACAACTAAGCACGTGCAACAATACTAAATAAAAATGAATAATGGCATGTTACTATTAATTGTGGTCATTATTTCATTTCTTTTGAACTTTTTTTTTCTTCTCCTCTCCTATTCTATTTGTTACTTAAGCATGCGTACAATGTTCTGTGCATTCATTTCAACAATTCACATGTCGAATAACAAAAAATGCATTATAAAAACACCTTTGAAAACAATGACATTCTCGTGAGAAAAAGAAAACGAGATGCTTTTATACTTTAGTTTTATTATTTGAATAGGAAAGCAATAGAGAATGATGCAAATAGAAGATGTTGGAACATCCTTGAAAGAAGAAGAAGAAGAAAAAGAAAAAGAAGAGCGGAAAAGAATGAGAGCGAAACAAATTGAACTGTCACACGATTGCCTGATGTTCGTGATTAGAACTGTTTTTCTTTATTACGACTCTCATTTTCTCATGTCGTTCACGATCAGATTAGAATCCATACAACAACAGAAAAAAAAATAATAATGACATTGTCATGCAAATTTTGATTTGCTTGTTAAAGTCGAAATTTTTATCAGTTATCATATAAAAAAAAATATATCTTATTTTAAGTTATTCAATGTGTTATATTCAACATATCAGGAAATAATTCATGACAACTAGAATGATCAAACGATAGTTATTTTATCAATGGATCATTGAAAGATAATTAAAATAAAGTTATTCAATTGTTTTTAGAAAATGAACAATGAATGAATAGAAAAAAAGAATTTTTAGGCCAGACAAATAATAACTGTATTTCGTAAAAGAACGAGTCTCTTGAGAAAGAAGAAGAAAAGAACGATAGTGATCGATTAATTGGCCTAGCATGAATCTTTATTTGGTAGCCATGATGTTTTCCAAAAGGATCTTATTTCATGCTGTGATGTAATAGAATTCCTCCGCCTCTTTTTTTTTCTTTTGCACAGCATATATACTCAAAGAATAGAAAGGATAACAGTCGCCGTTGGTCATTCATTTATCATAATCAATAGTTAACATAAAGCAAAATCTTTCCTATAATAATAATGAACACAACAAGGGTGGACATTTTTTTGCAGCAGCAGTAGCAACAGCGTTTCTTCTCTATTGCTTGAACAGAGGACAAAGAAAGAGAAGAGAAAAAAAAGAGAACAAGAAATAGAGAGAAACAGATTCTATCATATTTCTACATCGCCTTTCCTCTTCTTCTTTTTCATCATCATCATTGTCTCATCTCGTCTACTTTCGATATGTTGGCCACTATAGAGTAATAGAAGTGTAAACTATGACTTTCTTCTTGTATATATATATACATACATTTATCATTATTATTTGAATTGAATATTTCATGATTATTATTCAAAGTTTAAATTTAATTGAATTAATCGTCATTTTGACGATATTAAAATGTATTCTATCTGAACAACATCAACAAGAAACATCTAATCAATTAATTCATATACTTACATCTTTAAAACCATTTCATTCTCAATTTTGTCAATTTAAATTTGAAAATTGTATTCAAGATTCTTTATATGCCGATCAATTAGATACAGATTGTAATATATATTCACGTTTACGTGATTGTTTTCGTTCATTACTTGATGAATCTCAATGTTTATCATTACAACTTAAACATCAATATAATAAAGCTAGACAAAGTGAATATGAAACATGTAGTATTACTTCATCCTATGAATCTATTCGATCATCATGGTGTACTTCCTTATCATCAAAAATGAAAATTACTTATCTAAGAACATTCATTTTATTCTTCATAGCAATTTTTATATCATTTATTTGAAAAAATTGTCTATCTGCATTATCCGGTGATTTTATGCTTGAATGCATTTTTTTTTCTCTTCATTTCAATTTTACATTATTATTTTATCGATGTCAAATGTGTTTGTTATTTTTACTGTTAGATCAACTGAATATATATATATATACGAACATGGAAGATATTTACCTTGTATTCTATGGATAAGATAAATAGACGGTACTAGACAAGTGATTATTGAACTGTATATATGTTCAATTTTTGAAAATAGAAAAATATTCTTATGACAATAAAGAATATAATATTCGACTATTTGGTCTATACAATCTTGCAATTGTCTTATTGTTTGTATAAAGAAAATGAAGAAATAAAATTGTTTTTATAGACAAAATATATGTATATATATATGATTAATCGGCTCTACAATTTTAGGTATAGTTGCACATACATATAGAACTTCATTTAGCCTCAAGGAGTATTTTTCTTGTCTAATAGGATATCATCAACGAAGAATGTGTTAAGAAAACGAGCATTTAGATAAGTGGGTACTTCTGACAGAAAAAGATATTAGAGACACCTGTTACATCTGCCGCAACTAATCAAGTAATAGAAAGTACAAGAAAAAAGAAAAAAGAAAAGTTCAATGATATATGATTCTGTAATCATTTAATACAGTATATAATGAATAATATATTTTCTTTTCAAAAAATTTAATATTAATTCATGCAAATCATATAGTGACACTTCTGTTTAATTTTTTTTTATTCGGGAATGAACAAATAATTTAAGGATGTTTAAATTCTTCCGGAAAGAAGAACAAAGATGTTCATTGTATATTTAATATTATGTAACTTAGTATTTTTTCTGATAGTTTAAAAATAGTAATTTAGATTTAAATTTATTCTAGTTTTGTTCATAAATTTCGTTTACGAGAAAAAACAACTGATGAGTCAACAAATACAACTGAACCGAAAGGTTACGAATGTCTTTGTATTGCAAGTCAAAATCTTGGAACAGTATGAAAATCGAAAAAAATAAAATAAATATTTATTTTATTTTATATTTATATATTTTTTTCTAGCGTAAACCAATTATAAAAATTAAACTTGTAACAGTAACTCTTCGTCGAGTATTTACATTGAGTGATAATTTTTTTCAAATACTTGATAGTGATAATTTACAAGTAAGAAAAGGAATTTTTTTTGTAAAATAATTTAATAAATCTTTTTTATTTAGCTTATACCCAATATAAAATTAAAAAATGTTTTAACATTTAATATATCAAATACTTCTGATCAGTATCAAGGAGGATATATTGATGTAAGAATATACTAAAATATTATTTTTATTGAAAAATTTTAAATAATAATATTAGATATGTTTAACAACAAAACGAAATAAAGTACAAATATATCGATTAGATAAAATAAATATTAATTTAGTATATGAAATATCTGTTCAAGATTCATTAATATCTATAGTATGTTTAATTATCAAAAGTTTTTTATAAAAAAATGTGTTTGTTTATCTCGTTCTTTTTTCAGACAATGGATGATCATGGTATTCTAGCATGTTCTGAAACAGAATATTTCTCTTATGATCCACCAAATGCTAATGATCGTCGATCAACAGGATCTTTTAAAAGTATATTTACGTTAGATGATCCTAACACATCAACTTGTTTTACTAATATTTTTCCGGTAAGTAAGATATATGTATGAGACGATCGGTTCTAATTAGGGATGTGCGAATCTCAAGACTAAACGAAAATTTTCAGTCTCGATCTTGTACATTCTTGTTTAAAGTGATTCAATATCAAGACAGAATCTAATCAATACTGATATTGATAATTCCTTTTTTTCAGGGGCAATATCTACTTAATGGACCTAATGTAGGTGTTACAACATCTTTACAAGGTATAAGTCAACGTGCTCCAATAATGTTTATTAGTCCTCCTACAGATTTTATTTATTCACATCCTTATTTAATTGTTCTTGTTAAAGATTATATCCATATATATAGGTATTTATTTATGAAAAAGAAGAACAAGAAATTCAAAAATTTTTATTTTAGTTATTTAGATGATCAACTTAAACAAAAAATACCTTTACAACAATGTCGAACATTAACAAATATGCAACAAGATGATATTAAAAATGTTATTATTACTAATAGAGATAATATATATTTACTTCAACCAGTTAGTCTTGAAGAACAAATTGAACAATTACTTAATACTTATCGATTACAAGAAGCATTAGTATTAGCAGAAAGTAATTGTTCATCTATTGCACAACGTCAAAAAAATCCACTTGTTATATTAACAAAAAAACGTATTGCTTTTATTGAATTTAATGCAATGAATGTTGTTCGTGCATTAAATTTATTTAATGAGATTAATATTGATTTTCATGAAGTAAAAATTTTTTTTCAATAAAATATTTTAAAATAATTTGATTTTTATTTAGATTATGACACAAATACCAAATTTTTTACCATTAAATTCTTCCTGGCCAAATATAGATGAAAATCTCCAAAGTCAATATACCCAATGGTTAAATGCATTTTGCGATTATATGATAAATCATTCAGTAGAATTATTACGTCAACCAGTAAGAGAAAAATAATGAGCATGTAACAACTTCAAAATAGAATGAAAAAGTATCTTTTCATGTTTAAATCCAATCAATAGTATATTTCAAGTAAAACAGGATCGTTATATCCATTTTATGAAATTTTTTCACGAATACTTCAGATAAATTGAGATGCATCTCTCTTTTTGTTTCCTCGGAATGTCGTTCTTAAAAAAATTCTGGAAAGAGACGAAATTCTTAATACATTCTCAGTTTCATTTTCTTAGGATTATTGTCCTGCACTATTAAAAGCATATATACTCATAAAATCTCATGAAACAATTATTGAATTTATTGAAAAAAATTTTTTACATATACCTATTGATTATACAAATATTCTTCTTGATGCTCAATATTATCATGCTGCAGCAATACTTTATTCTACTCATGAAAAACATGAACAAGCAATAAATATATGGAAAAAGTAATGTAATTATTATATAAATTTTATTTTTTAAAATTATCTAATTAGTTCTTTATTTAGCGTAGACTTATATCAAATGAATATTCTAATGATGAAACATTTCCTGGTGTATCAATTATTGGAAAATATATACTTGAACGAAATATTGATCGAATATTAGAATTTTCTACTGCTGTATGGTTATTAGAACAAAATGAAGAAGAATTAGCATTACAAGTAATAGAAAATTCTTTCTTTTTTTTTTTAAATAAAACAAAAATAAAATCAATAAGATAATTTTAGATTTTTACTAGTAAACATAAGACAGAATCAAATAATGATCCATTTTGTTCTGAAAAAGTTATTAATTTAATTAAAACACATGCAACAGCATTAGTAACTTATCTTGAATATGTTGTATTTAAATTAAAAATTGAAGTAAGTATGAATACTCTCGCATATATTAATAGACCTGTACTTTCCACATGTCAAACAGTGAAATTCATAGGTTTCTATCATTTTTCATTCTCGAAATAATCAAACAATATTTTGATTATGCACGCTTTTACAAAGACTAGGAAAAGTCACAGATTCGTATCCTTTTGTCTTTCATTTAGTCTTGACAGATCCTATTGTTAGGCAAAAAATATCAGTTCGATCTGTAATTAGCATTTAGGAACATACTTTTGGCAATTTATATATTAATGAATTATTCTAGAAATTAAAATAATAATATTTTTGATTTCTTAGAGTGATCAAATTCATACATTGTTAGTTAATATTTATCTTGATCAAATTTTATCAAAATCGGATAATAATAATGAACAAATACGGTATGATAAGATAATGTTTTTTTGTTTCTTAAATTTTATTTATTATCTGTTTTTTTTTGTTAATTCTAGTTCTAAATTACAAGCATTTCTGATAACATCAAACTCTTATCGTGTTCAATCTGTTTTAAGTCGAATTAGTCAAACAAATCGATTACCACGTGAAGTTGCACTTCTATATGGCAAAGTAAATATTTCTTACGAAAAATCATTTTCTTTTCCTAATAACATATTATGTTTAGATGAATAAATTTGAACAAGCTTTTCGAATACTTGTTGATGAACTTCAAGATTTTGAATATGCTGAAAATTATTGTGTTGCTTTATCACAAGATAAATCAAGTGGTGATCGAAAAATTGTTGCACATGTTTTATTTAAAGTTTTTCTTAATTCATTAGACAAGTAAAAATAAAATCTATAATTTTAGGTTAATAAAAAAAACCTATTTATTTAGATATCCAAATGAAATAACAGAAGCATTGCTTCGTCTTCTATGTAATAATGAAATTGAATTTGATTTTATTGAAGTATTACAACGGTTACCATCACATTGGTCACTTGCATCATTATCACAAATTCTTCTACGTGCTCTGCGTACGTATTCATATAATCAACGTTCAACAAAAATTGAATCATCTTTAATTCGTGTACAAAATCAAAAATTAAATATTAAATTAAGTCAATTAAAATGTTCAAATACAATTATCAATGAACATCGTTTATGTAAACATTGTTTAAAACCATTTTATGAAACATCGTGTGTTGTTTATCAAGATGGAAATCAACTTCATGTTCATTGTGCTAAAAAATATAATCAAAATCAAGAACAATTATAACCAGATTTTGTTAGATGATTGTTTATTTTTCTTCAAACAATGATTTTCTTTTTTTTTAAATTCTCTCTATTTGTTATTTATATATGATTTATTTAAAAAAAAAATTCTTATATTATGATTCTACTATCACGATAAGTTGTATTTGTATATTTTATCATAATTGAGATTCATCCAAAATATCGGAAAGTAAGCTTATTACATTTTTTAAAAGTCAATTTTTAACCCTTTGCGTACGGGAATAGTTTTTGTATAGTAAAGATCTCTATAATTTCAAACTAATATTTATTTTTCAAAAAGTATCACAAAACACATGCTTGTGGCATGTGATATTCTTTAAAACAGTCCACAAAACACAATCTTCCATCACATTCAATGTTTTTATACAGAGTATTTCTTCTTGATTTGAGCCGCCTCATAATATTGACACAAACATAATATTTTCCTCTCGGATTCAGTTGAGCTGCTGTTGATTCAGTTTCGTGAAGGAATATATTGTACTGTTAGTTGTAGTGAACTTTATGAAGGTGGTCGGCCAATTAAACTTTGCACCTGGCTAGCATATTTTCCCTATAATTTCTCGAGCCATCTCAAGTTGATAAGTAGTCAAACAAAGATTGACATTTTTTTTTCAGTTTGTATGTCATATTTATCGACCAAATCTACATTCTCATTATATTCTTTCATACAGAGAGATTTTATCTCATGCTGTTTCGTAGCAAAATGAACTTTGCCAGCTGAAATCATAATTGGTTCATGAAATTTAGATAACATTGTGACATCACGTTTATCGTTCCATTGTAATGCAAGTAAATTGTCAGTATGATAGAAAACTTGCCCGATTTTTCTTTACAGTTCCACATACTCTCGTTATATATGAACGAGGATATTTACATACAGCAGGAATCGAATAGTAATTATCTACGAATAAAGAGTGACCTTTGTTCAAGAAGCGTTTCAATAAAGCTGTAATTATAGAGCCAGTTACATCAAGGTGCTTTGATAATTGAGTTCTGTTTTAGAACCAGAAATGTAAACGAACTGTCTATAAAGATAGAATTTCATCAATACAAAGATTTTTATATAAATTCAAACAGCAGAAAAACATTTTTTTAAGTTCATCAATAACTGGTTGTACTTTGTAAAGATTATCTCCAAAAATTTCGTTCTGATTATTATTGAAGTGCAGATTAATATGTAAAGCTCTGAATCGATCTAGTATTGTCACAAAACCCAGAAAAACATATCTGGAGACCAAAATTCTGCAAAACTCTTTATGAAGATTCAATTGTTTATTCAACACAAAAACATTACGTAAACAGAGAGACATCAAATGTTACAGAAGTGAAACAGTTCAGTATTTTTCAGCTATTAGTAAAGAAAGTCCTTCAAGATATTGACTTTTGTTTTCTGTACACCTGCTTACATTTTCAGAACTTGTTGCTGAAAGGCCACTTCTTCTTTTTACAAACACGTAATGAAGGCCCACATGTTCGAACGAAATTTATTCATTCGTTTGTTAGAACGATTGTTCTACCCTGTTGAATGAAAAATATTTCCCATACAATAGTTTATAGATTGAACAAGAGTTACTCACCCTCTACGTGGTTATTGATGCATACGTCGAATTCAGCCACGTTCCATAACCGAAGCTTAATATTCTTCATCCATTAGTCTCGAAAATAGTCCATAAGGTCGTTGAGGGAGTCAGGCGCTTGATTGACAATATCTTTAAAACATAGTTTGACTTGGTTGTGGGAAAAGTAAAGCCAAGGCCATGAGCTTTCGCACATAGGAACGAACTTCAGCATTATTTCTGTATATATTCATATGTCCAAGTATCTGAAATTGTCGATGAATGACCTGGCAATAATGGAAATAGCAATCATTGTGCTGAGCATTTCGAAGCTGTAAGAGAATGGCGTCACACAATTTTCAGAAGAGTCGAACTAGAAAACGAAAACTTACTTCATTTTCGATAACACTAATGAATGCAACTTCGAAATCACTTCACTGAAAAAAAAATAGGAGGTCCACCGAATTTTAAAGGCGTGGCACAGTTTTACGAAATGATTTTAAGTTCTGTAGCATACAAATCGTTTCGTAGTTATTATAAAGAACCTTTTTAAGTTTTGAAAATTGCAAAGGATTCCGAAGTTTGTTTACAAAACCCTCCAGAAGTTCCATGCACCATCCATTGAACTTTTGGTAGTTCCGTATCGTTTGCACAAAGCTATTGATAGTTTCGCATAGTACTTAAACGTTCCGTATATATTCTACCAAACTAGCCATAGTTTCATAAATGCTCTAATAGTTCTGGATACGTTGTACCAGACTAGTCATGATTCCGTAAAAGATGTACCGAACTAATACACTATTTACAGAACTATGAACAGTTTCGTACAATGCACGCTGAACCTTTTCATATTTTACGAAGCCACTGATAGTTTCGTGAAATATTTACAGCTTCCGCATATCGTATACGAATCTATCGAAAGTTTCGTAAAACATCAAAAGGTTCAGCTTATATTATACAGAACTTTTCATAGTGTCATAAAGGATGTAATGATTCGGCATGTCTTTTACGAAACCATCACGAGTTTCGCACAATATGTGTGAAAGTATCAGGGCACTTACCAAACTGCCAATGGTTTCACAATATGTATATTGAACCTTCAGATAAGTGGCGAAACTGTTAATGGCTTCGCATAAGATATACCAAACTAGTAGATGGTTTTTGAAACTACAAATGGTTTTGTAAAAATATGCCCAGAACTTTTGCAACATTTACGAAGGTATTTATGGCTTCGTAAAATATCAAAAAGTTCAGCATACACTGTACGAAACTGTTCATGGTTTCGTAAATGATACAATAGTTCGGTATATCTTTTACAAAACGATAGCTAGTTTTGTACAATGTACTCGGAACTATTACAGCACTTACGAAACAATGAATGATTTTATAGAATTTATACGGAATCTGTAAATGCTCTAAGAAGATATCAACAGTTTTGTAGAAAAGATGCGAAACTACCGAAAGTTCAGTACATGATACAGCGAACTTCTCAAGGGTTTCGTAATAAAACTTCGAAACTCCATTCAATTTTCGGGCTAAGGATGAGAATTTGTATGAAAATTTACAAAACAATTTTCATGCCACGAAAATTAAAACTGTTTCGACAAATACTATCAAACCTTCAAAGTTCGGTAGAACACCTATTTTTTTTACAGTGTGAGATAGCCCTCAGAAAGTTACTAATGGTACTACAAGTTAGCCTTCAAAAAATTATCTATAGTACCTTAAAGCATGCGTTTATGACTTACGGCACCTTTTTGTCCACTACTCATTCATCGTTTTGTTTCGCCAGTGCAGATTATATATACACGAGTGAACTCATGAAAAATTATCATCATATAGAAGATGTTTTAAGATTAAGTATTTGTGCGAATGTCTTGTTATATTGTGGAAGGCATCCTGCACATTCGAATGCACATAATCAAGTAAGGACTTTTTTGATAAAGTAGTATCCTAATTAATTGTATATAGTTTTAGGTTGGGTGACAACACTGCCGAACCCAATATTTTCCGAAATCCTACAAGTTCACTAGTAAGTTTGTTGTATTCAAATAAATGAATTTCTTTTCTATTCCAGATTGACTTCAATATGGGACTCGTGGATACATTTATCATCTAATCCAAATTAACTGGTGTTTTATCTCAAAACCATCTTTGTATCAAATTATGGGTATGCTTCACTAATAAAAAATAAACATATTTGTTTTCTCTGTTTAGATCGACTCACTTATAAGTTGTATGGGTAAGTTTGTTGTATTATATAAAATTAATTGATTTGCTCTTTATTGTAGATTAATTCAAGAAATAATATGGCGACTAAGTGTTATTTTTAACTAGTGATAGAAACAGCTTCAGAGATACTGAAGCAGTCGAGTGTCCATATTGCGTCCATAAATCGATCTTATTTATATATGAAAGTCTACATGAAATTCGTACACAAATTCTATGTAGCTTTTCATATATAAATACGATCGATTTATGGATGCAATATGAACACTCGACTGCTTCAATACCTCTGGAGCTGCTTCCATCATCAACTATTGGATAGATGACAAAAAGGTTCAGTGCGAATAAGCTCGTACGAAACCTTTTTTCAATCTTGCGTAAAAGGTTCAACATGAAGCCTTCTCTACGGAACCGTATTTTGATTTTTTTTGAAAAAGTTTAGTACTGAACCTTTGATACGGAACCTTTCCAGATAGAGGTTTTGTACCGAACCTTGTGTACGAAACCTTTTGTGTCGCTCATTAAAAAGAAGTTCGGTACGAAACTTTCTTTTACGAAACCAGCAAAGGATCGAACCGTGTGCCTACCCGCGGATTTGTTTTTTGGTTTTGTAAAGATCCTTCTTTTTTACAGTGTACCTTCATACTTCAACCAATACAACATTCATGGATATATTGTTACTTGAGTAACTAGAACAATGAAAAGTTGTAGAATAATAGGATGATTATGAAGTGCTTGATGTAAAATTCGTTGAAATAGAAGATTATAAAGAACAAATAATGAGCAAATAAGGGATGGAATAAGAAAACTAAGATATAACCAAAATAGTGCTGTATTAGACACCATCTTGTAATAATTAATGAACAAATTTTGTTGTTGTTAAAAATTCTAATTTCACTAAAAGACTTACGAGCAGAAGAAGAAAATGACTTTGAATAAGTATGAATGCAAAGAGGAATAAAGAAAAGAATTTTTACTCCATTTTTGAAGCTCTATTTAATTTTACTAATAATTCATTATTATTATCGTCAACTTCACTAGAAAAATCGACGACAAACTTGAAAGAATCTCTAATTAGAAGATCATATGTGAGTAATTATCTACATAATAATTATTATTTTTTTTATGTGGATGGTGTGTGTATTTTAATATGATACTTTATGAACTGAATATATCATCCTTGTTTATTAATTGAATTTGACAATTTTTTTAATTGAAAAGAATATCTTCTAAGTTTTATTTGATAAAAAACATCTTACATATAAAGGACAGCAAAAATAGTTTTATTGAGAGGTAGAACAATAATTTCACATACGACTCATGACGGCTTGTTGATGTTGAATTGAGGAAATTTCTAGAATTTCAAAGCTGCATGCGTCTTCTCAAAATTCTCTGAAAATTATTAATGATTGTCATATTGATTACTGATTATATTTATTTTAAATCAGATCCAGTTTGAATGAACTTATGAAAATACATTTTCTATATCAAGATATGGCCATAACTCTCACTATTTATTACTTCTAAACCTCGTTTTTGATAGGTGTTAATTTGGTATTAAATTTATTACTGATGTTCTTTGAAATCAACTCGTGCTGGAGTTTTAGTACGATTGATTGGCAAATGATAAAGGTTATTGATCAAAATAAAAATATTATATTGTATAGTAATGTTAGTTGTATAAAATAGTGATTGTCGACTAATTAATTGTCATTCCTTTTCGAAGAATATCTCATGCGCAAAACCTACAGACATTTTTTCTAAACTAACAATAACATCTTAATTTCAAACTTCGGCATCCTCTTTCATTTATTGTTTTTCAATCAAAGTTGAATATATTCAAGAATATTGTCATTTGCACGACTGAAATGCATTAAAAAATAACTCATGACTTAATTAAAATCTCGTGAAATGATTATGAAAAATTTTGACAAATCATATTGGCCAATAGAAACGGAAAAGTATGTAAAATTGGTCTAATAGATTCAAAACTTTAGCATTTGCTAAATAATCTCTGAATAAACATGTGACACTCTTCAACATGATCATCTGAAGCTTTAAAAAAATTATTGTTTTTTTCTCTTGTCAGTATTTAATTATTTATTTCCTTAGTGTCAAAATAATTAAATTGAATAATATTTTAAAAGATGCGGTACATTTCTTTCTACAACAATGTAGATTTGAATTTTCTCCGAATACTTTTAAAACATACTTTTTGAAGATCAATATTTCAAAAAATGGCATAACAATACGTCACATTTTTATAAAGAAAATGTCGGTATTATTTAGAAACTTTACGAATGAAAATATGGTGAAAGATGTACGAGTGAACAATAGTTCCTTTTCGATTTTACAGAATCAAAAACGCTGTACAAGATGCATCTAAAGAAGCAATCGAAAAGCATGTTCATATTACTTTAAATCAGCTCAAAAAGTCAAGATGTATACCCTGAAATCATGTAAGAAGAGTCGCAGTAACCGATTCGAGTTTTGTTTCATGACGATTTGCTTCAGTAGCTAAGTCTATGGATGCACCAGCTCCAGCTCAAAGCTCAACTTTTCGAACAGTTCCGCTTAAATGAGCTCATCAGATCAAACAGCTCCTTCGTTCAGGACTAAAACTGAACTGTAACACCCCTATTTAATGCTCTTTTTAGATGTTTCACAAAAGTATGATAACGACTTGCTATTAATACCATGCTAGAGTACATGAGACATTTTGTTAGTTTTTTTCGTTGGTCCTCAGTCTATGGGGCTGGAACTTTCGAGATAGATTGAGTGAACAAAGACGTATCTATGACAAAAAAATGAGACACAATGGCAATGATAATGGAGCAACAATCGAGAAAATAAGGTGTACCACTTATTTTGGTCAGGAGGATATACAAAAGTAATTTAAAAATTGATTGCGACTGGAAAAAAAGGTCATAAAGACTATATTTCTGTTTTTTTCTTGTATTTAAATGAATCATTCTGATAAATTAATATGATCTATCATACTTTTTAACTTACGGATTATTTTAATATCATATGTTCTTAGGAAAACATCACCGTTTTCTATAAAACTTATAATGATTCGCCTGACTATATAAGCCTTTGCGAAAAACTACACCATTCGATGCAGAATTTGTAGTTCTATCGATTGGCATAGACATCCGAACAACAAAAAACTTTACAACTGCCTTAGGCCACCAAAACTAACCCAAACCATATTTTTAACAGTAATCAGTCGACGACAAAAGTTTCACCCGTCTTAAAATGAATTTTGTATATTATTTTTCATTTATAAGAATAGAATGCAATACACATATGTCTAGAGGAGTTGAAGACATTTACGCTGCAGATATTAATTTTATAAGTGCTTGCTTCTTCTTCTTTGAGTAAAGTAGAAATATATGAATACACCCATTTTTGAATGGCCTGTTGACAGATGAGATGGTTTGTGTGAAGCAAGCTCGAGTTTATGACTTTTGACCATTCATAGAGAAGAGCTATAGCTAAGCTCCATCAATAAGCAATATTAAGAACACTGAACACAAAATTTCGAATTGTAATTCATTCACTAGAAATCCGTCCACTCGAAATGTTGGTCTCATATCATATAATTCATCTGATTTCTAAACAAGTTTTCCAAAAAAATGTATATATTCTCTATTGCATTCTATTCTTATACGTGAAAAATAATATACAAAATTCATTTTAAGACGTGCGAAACTTTTGTCACCAACTAAATATACTTATTTAGAGTGATGGTACAAATCTATCGTATGGTCTTAGAGTAATATTAATCATCTGCTGCTGTTATTGCATTTTCTTCTTCTATCAAGATCAATTTTTCGGAGAAGAGAATCAAGCATATAAGAAAGCGTTGGAGTAAGATCAAGTTTCCATTTATCGAAAGATTATGTCGGTCTCTTCCAGGCTTTCAAAGAATGCAAAAAACACCACCTGTACATTAGATATAAAAAAAAGAATACCTTCACGATTCTATCTCATTTCAACGGAAGCTATGATCACAAACATGAGAACAATTAGTTGCTTTGTATTCATTCTTTTCAGGTAATTCTAACAAACTTTTATTTTCCATTCATCTAACATTAAAAAATCTTGTTTAATTTCACATATGTTGCTCCTGATTTAGTATGTCAATAGTTCGAGTGCAATCTCAAGTATGCCGTGGAATTGCACAATATGATCGATGCTCGACAAATGGTGCATGTGGCTGTCTTCATATGGAAGGTGCTGTTAACACTGGCATTTGTGGCTTTCTCTATAAGCATTGTGCTGAGCTAGTTTCATGCGAACACTCGCATAATCTTTGTTATGAACCTAATCATGTTTGTGTTCGTCATCCTCGATGTAGTTCACATCCAGTTTGTTTTCCGACGTCGATGATTGATCAAGAAATCTGTCCATCGATGACAAGTAAGAGAACAAATAGTAATTTACAGATTCAAATGAAATTCGAATCTTATTAAAGAAACTCCTTCACTATTCATACATAAGTCACATATTGAATTAATTCTTATGAGTAAATGGCGAAGAGGAATCAACCACCCTTCGAAAAAAGTATATAAAGCGTGATGGAGATTAAAGAATCTGTAATTATTAGAGAAAAGATCTCATACCGTCTCAGAAATGATATCTATTACCTGTTTATACAGAATCGATTGCAGCTCTATTAAACGATGTATGAAGACACAGTGAAGTTTTCCTCCGAATGCTCTACTTGAACTTTAAAATTTACATATAGCTTTATCATCACAAAGCTGTTTTTGAAAGAAAAAAATTCGCTTTTCATACTATTTGATGGTATCGTTCTACCTTGAAACTGTCCCTAGGCTTCACTTAGACTTCTATTCACTAAGTTCTACTTCTCATTATATATTAAATCAAAAACTATCTGCTTTGTACACATAAATGTTTTATCTCAATAAATAGTGATGGATACTACAACTACAACTATAACTACAACTTCGACTACAAGTACAACTACAACTATAACTACAACTTCGACTACAAGCACAACTACAACTACTTCTCAACAGTGGGGTAAGCTTTAGGTTAATGCTTCTTAACCTCGTTAAATGCTAATTATCAATCAGGTATACGCAGATGCATTGTAGGCAATATTACTCTGTATCTAGCTAAAGATTACATTAAAAGAAACATGATCTCATCATAAGTGATTCAATTTTTATTATAAGAAAAGTTTACTTTATTTTGTTAGTGTCTATATAACAAAATCTAGTCTTCCTCTTCGCTTAATGCCACTCTATATTTTACTTTTTAATATATAATACTTCATTTAAATTCAATCTGAGTTTAAAAAAGCATTTGGTTTTAGATGCTATAGAAGTTCAGTGAGTTCTATAGGGCCTTCAAGACCTAGCCTATCGAATGGAGTGCATCCGGTTTATCGTTTCTCTGACGAGGGAACATATCCAGGTGTCAAATCGCTTTTCGATCGAGCATAT
>JAJEKB010021483.1:12552-41135 GCA_022393335.1 Macrotrachela quadricornifera | reverse complement strand
ATATGCTCGATCGAAAAGCGATTTGACACCTGGATATGTTCCCTCGTGAGAAACAATACGAAAAAAGAAAAACACTTATAAGTTGCACAAATGTACAGCTAAATCGAAAAACGAAAATCATAGCATCAGCATGAAGCCTCTTATACATAACACAGCAACACAATATTAGCTCTGTCATCACTATATATACCTACGTAACATAATAGTTCATTCTTTCCTAACTTCCACTCGGGCATTTCTAAATCTGTTCGTACAAAAAGAACATATTGTAATTGGAGTATGATTCATTTTGAGATTTAGCGGTACTTTTCATTTCTCTCAGGAAAGGTTCTCCTTTTTTTTACCAACGTTTTTTAGAGAAATCATAAAGCAGACTACCTATTAAATAATATACATACTGTTTAATTGTGATATATACATTGATCTAAAATAGAGAAAGAGTACTACCGAAGTAAACAAAATACTTCCTGTTAATTTCAATACGAATCAATCTACATAAAGAAAAAGAATTCATTTATTTGAACTCACTGTTTCGACTAGGAACGTTGAACAGAAAACCTAAATGAGCAATATACAAAAGTAATAAAGCAATTTTTTATAACACACATTTCACTTTGATATCGTGAATTAGAATTAGCTAAATTAGATGTTATAATATCATTAGTTTCATCGAATTCAACAAGATCTGATAGGATGAGTTCGACCTGGATCTCTTCTTTTCACGCAAATGTTTTACTTATTTTGTTACAGCTGAATTTGCTGGAGCATCAGGTCTTAATGTTGTTGTAAATTCTTTACCATTTGTTTTCCTACATATTTGTAGAATAGACCAAATTTTCATAGAATATTGATTAAATTTATCGGTCATTTTGTATAATGTTTTAAAAATTTCAAATAAGATTTTGTCATAGGTTCAGGATGAGTTTGATATTGAATAAAAAACATCGTTCAAAAATGCTGATTGATTCACATAAAACAGCTAAGTAAATCGAATGAACTAATTCAATAAATGATTTCGCACTCTACATATACGATTACATTTAATATTTAAGTATACATGATGTCACAAAATATTATAGAAGAGAGAATAGAAAACATGCGAAACTTGAAAATATACTCAAACTCTGAATGAAAGATATTTACTGTATTACAGACTTTATCTAAAAGACTGTTGGAATTATAGACGAAATATTTAACTACGTATATATTCATGCAATAAATGTTTTGATATGAAGTATTTTATAAAAATTTAAACACTGTTCTACAAACTTTTGGTTAACCCTAGTAAAATTATTTCAAATAATGGAGATACTAAGTCCATTTAAATGCATCAGAATCAACAGTAATAGAAAAAACATAGGAAAGACAACCCTAGTCCAATCTCCCTTGTTAAATTCCAAGGGATTTCAAAGGAAGTTTCCGGAGAATCCCTGGGGATTTTTTAGGGAGTGCATTTAAAAGTGAAGAATACGTCATTATCTACCAATATCGGAGCTGTCATCTCTCCTGCTTTTAGCAGAAAAATTCTGCTTTTTTCTAATATTCTCCTATTTATATATTTAGCAATCCTTTGTTTCACTTCAAATATCTTTTTCTCATATTTATTATTGAAAAGACCTTATCAATAATTACTAATGTTATTGTTCTATCCTAAATCTCAATTTTGCTCAGATAATTTTTATTATCTAGTGACTAAAAACAACTACTGTTGTGTATTATTGCTTTTTAATCCATTTTTTTACCTGATTTTCTTTCTATCGTATTTTATATTAGGCATCTAATTTATAGAAATCAACGTACACATTCTTTTGTTTGTTCATTTGATGAGTATAAATAATTAATATAATTACTAATAATACAGGGATAGAAAAAACTTAGATGTAGATAATAATGTCAGTGCGACTACAGCGAAGAAGCTAATAACCAAGTATTAGTAGTTCCTGAACAAGCAGTAATATCATCAGGAATTAAATCAGAAAAAAGAAATCAAAGAAAGACGGGTTCAACAGTGAATGGCTAAAAAACGTCGAATATCAGCCGTTTTTAAAAGAATATAAATTTGATCAGTTTCAAGCAATATATATTGCTGGTAATCAAGAGTTTTTCATACATGTCTGAAAAAAAGCTGATAGTAATAATCACATGAATACTCACAAATAAAAAACTAATAGTTGAATGCTATCATTTAATCAAGAATTAGTCCAAATTTTCCTTATCATACATTGAAATAGATAAATATTTATTAAGTAATCGCAGTTTGTGAAAAGCTATTAGATCAAATAAAAATATACTATTAGAAAAAAATCTGTTCAATAATTCTATCTACTTGTTGTTTAGTAGTATTTCTTGATTCAGCGTAACAAAGATCACACTGTCGTGTGACAAATCTTGATTAGTACATTGGAACAAATTTTGAAAATAGCTGTATATGACAAATATACTTTCTGCTTTTCACTGATAAATTTTCTGCTGTTTAGAAACGATTTTCTGCTTTTTGGACTTCAAAAGGTGGCAACATTGGTCAATATATGACATATTTCAGTAATATTGATCTATCTATCAAAATCTCTAGTAAAGTTTGCTTCACTGCTGAATCACGTTTCTATCTATATCTAACTATTTAACTACTGTCTATTCAGAAAGTGTGAATACAGCTTAGCAAAATATATTGAACGATTTTAAGATAAAACAAAACATCTACTCTTTCTTTAACATTTCTTGTCTTTTTACACCAGCCAGATGTTTCTAAAATTTTTTTCCGCCACCTCTTTATTTAATTTAATGTGACGAATTCGCCATGAGGCGCTGACCGTCTCATGTTTCTAAAATCAACTATGCATATATATATATCTAAACGACTGTATTCTCGTATATATTTAAAACTTTTATGCAGTTTATAGAATCAAACCACAAAAAGAAAATCTCTTTAGGGTATCCACATGTGGGAAACCTCAGAAGATTAGGTTGGTAACTTCCTGAGGAGTCTCCAGAGACTCCACGAGAGAGTTTCGACTAGGAAAATATCCGTCGAGAAGTCTGACAGGAAAAACTCATATGACTGGTGAGCAGAGAGTTCAGATATTATCATCTCCTATATTCTTCACTACTACCAGGGGTCACAGCAGGGGAGTATGATAAAGAAAGATTTTACGAAAGAATTTTAAAAAAAAAAGAAGGAAATTCGAACAAAAGAAGAAAAGGAAAGAAAAGAAGGAATTTTTCTGCAGTACAGCGTCGTACCGAATAAATTGAATACGACGTTCAATAAGAAACGATAGGAATGAGCTCAGGCGAGTAAAGTAATTTTCGAATCATTATTTTGCCACGTTATGAGATCGTTCTCTCAGTTTTTTATTGAATGCGAATAGAGAACAAATTTCAAAGATGAACAGTTGTTTCCTCAGACACGCAATGTCCGTGCATGTTGTTGTCGTCCGCATGTCTCAATGACTCTGTCGGTAGTTTTACAGGTCACGCATATCCTTCAGTAGAGCCTGTCGAGTCCTATGCGTATCTGAATCCAAAAGAGTCTGGATCCCATTGGACTCTTAAAATGTTGTGCTAACTGAGCCCAAGCTCAGGTATAAAAATTCTTAGACTAGATCGATTCAACTACTCATCCATATATGTTGCCATGCTGTGTAAAGATTATGAAAATTTGTGTATGATTGAATCTATCCATTAAGGAGATGTCAAATATGTGCAGTAGTATCTTGGTTCTATAGTTCTAAAATAGACAACACAATGCATAGTGACCATTTCTACACGTATCTGCTACTTTTACACATAGCGGGAGCGGAATGAAAAGTTAGTCTAAATACCATCGCTACCTCGATGTGACAACTTGAAGATGATTTAAAGTTAAGTTTACTAGATCACTTATCTTTTACTGCTCAAAGTTGAATTTAGCTCGATACTATCTTTCTACTTATAAAAAAGATATTTTCTATTATCCGATATTTCTGATATATCCTAGCTGCTTTAAAATGCCTTACGACTTCATCGATCCAGATGTACTTTTTCGAGTTCTCTTTCCAAATAGGGCTTCTGTGTGAGTTGTGTGATTTTTACGTCCACCATCGAGTTAGGTTAACTAGAAAAGTTTCTAGTTTCTTAATCGATGTGCATTGTTCCATATACTTTTCAAGTTTGCCGAAAGATATGTGGTTCAATTATGACTTTCGAATCTATCGACCAGAAAAATAAAAAGTCGCCGCTAAAACTTGAACTCGATTGAAAAAGTTGAAAAGCATATTAAAAACTATAATTCCAGCGAGAAGACCCAACGTCATGTCTGATACTAGTTAACTAACTTAATTTACATAGAAAATTCGACGTTGGTCTTGAATTGAACTGAAGTTAACTTACACGTATCATCTTCGTTCTCGTTCAAAAGCACTGTCATTGCGTACTACTAAGTATGAATTGCTTTTCTGCTTATTTCCATCAACAATGATACAAATAAAAACTGTGCATGTGTTTTGTTCTACTGAGCGACACTTTTAATCGATACGTGACGAAAGGCTACTCGCGTTGACATCTATAAGACTATGGCTATGATATAGTTCAGCTTTGGGTATGCTTCGTCACTGAGTATGTCAGAAATTTTTAGCAGTGATCGAATTTCAGAGAAGCACCATCTTGCGTATCTTGCCCTACAAATGGATGCCACGTAAATTGAAGTCTCATATGCGTATCTTGTCCAAGTCTAAGACCTTTTCGTTAGACTTATGGTAAATTAAACATTTTCCGGAGTTTTGAATTCTTCCAATTAGTGTCGGACAGGGACTAGGTAATGCTAATAACTTGTTTTCGATGCTTCTGAGAGTCTGTCTATACGTATAAAAAGTGAAAAAGAAGGCCGAAGAAGGACATTATGAAAAAAGAAGGAAAAAAGGAGCTCTGCGAGACCTGTACTACTACTTAAAACAGAAAAAATAAATATTATTAATAATGAGAATGAGAGTAAGAGAGAAAACATTTTTGAGTGAGCTCACCTAATCGTTCGATAGAACACTGTTCGAAATTATATGAAATAAAACTTCAAGGAATATACTATCTTGTGGGTGAAATATAAATATTTTTTATCTGGATTTCAATATAACAATGAATATAAGGAGAAATAAAAGACCACTACAGAACAAGAAATCTGTATTTTTTCTATCACTATTTTAATGCACGATATTTATCAATGTTCTATATGTCTTTCGAGGATTTTAAACTACTTCTAGCATGAAAAAGTTTCTCTCCAATTGATATTTCTTTTATATTTGGCAAATCATTGATATAGGCATCAGTAAAACATATTATAATAGGACTTTTCTTTATAACAACGGAGAATTTTCTCTATTCTTCTCTATCAAATCAAACAGAGTGAAAAACAATATTATAGAAGTTTTTCTTTTCTCACAATTCAAAGAAAATGAAAGATTTCTTTTGATGATGATGATGTTTTCTCTTTCTTTTAGTACCACTTCGTGCCAGTTTGATAGATATTCCTGCAAATGCCACATGGAACAAGAATGGTCAAACAGTTGGAGGACAAAACCCAACACTCTCTGCCCCTGCCGGGTTATATGTGGATGATGAACAAACAATTTATGTTGCTGATTATGGGAATCACCGTATTGTGGCATGGAAATCGGGTGAAACAAATGGACAAATAGTGGCAGGTAGACATGGAAATGGAAATAGTATTAATCAATTGAATTATCCAATAGATGTGATCGTGGATAAAGAGAGAGATAGTCTTATTATTTGTGATGCTGAAAATAGAAGAGTAGTTAGATGGTCTCGTCAAAATGGAACAAGTGGAGAAATAATTATTTCCAACATTTCTTGTTTTGGTTTGATAATGGATAACAATGGATTTCTCTATGTCTCTGATACTGACAAGGGTGAAGTAAGAAGATATCGAATGGGTGAATCCAAAGGAATAGTAGTAGCAGGTGGAAATGGAAAAGGAAATCGTCTTGATCAGCTCAATGCCCCCACTTACATATTTGTTGATCGAGAACATTCAGTATTTGTGACTGATTGGAATAATCACCGTGTGATGAAATGGATAGAAGATGCAAAAGAAGGTATTGTTGTTGCTGGTGGACAAGGACAAGGATATAGGTTAACACAATTGTCTTATCCTTATGGAGTTGTAGTTGATCAATTGGATACTGTTTATGTAGTTGATGGTGCTAATCATCGAATTGTACGTTGGCCTAAAGGAGCACAACAAGGAGATGTTATTGTTGGTGGAATTGGTGAAGGTGCACAAGGAAATCAGCTCAATTGGCCTGCTGGATTGTCATTTGATCGACAAGGTAATCTCTATGTTGTTGATTGTAGTAACAATCGAGTACAACGATTCAATATTGAAATGCCATGAAATTAATGGGATGAACTGCTGAATAAACTTTATTAATTTACAGCTATTGATTAAGTTTTTTAATTGCTGTGTAATTTCAATTGAAAAGAAATAAATGAATTACTATATATTTGTATTCACGTGCGCGTGCGCGACCAGAGAGACTCTGATTGTTGGAGACACAAAAGCCAACAGCGGTAAGACAATGTACGTACGTACATAAAACGTCTTTCCTAGAGGTGCAGAATATGCCGCTAAAATGAAAAATTTCCTCGAACGACAAGATTTTTGCAAAAAAAAATTCCTCACTATAAGATTCAATTAAAAAACAAGTTATTCTTGTTTAAGATGTATATTCAGAAACAGCTACGGCTAATTAACATATTGCAAATCACGATCACCAAATCAAAAACTTAAAAATCAAAAAATGTTTCTCCAAAATCAGAAATGTACGATACCGAGGATTTTTTTTTGCTAACTAGTGGCTATTCTGTTAACATGATGGCACAATATTCTGCTCAATTTGTGTTTATCGAATCAAACTTTATTTCCAAAATTATTTCATATTAATGGAAAACAATATAAACAATATATAGTTTAGTTTATACAATAGAATATAAAGTATTTAGTATCGAATTCTTTTTCAGCAAACTCACCCTTCATTTACAATAAAAGCACAGAAACATGACATGTCTATAGTACACCTATTAAGAGTTTCTATGAAAGAAAAAAATAAAGATTTGATGGCATTAACTTAGAATTTTTGTTTACATTTCTCATTTATTCAAATTTGCTTTGATAAATGTTTTTCAGTTAAAAGAGGTTTATGCAAACTTTCTATTGACTCAGCATGATCAAGAGCATAGTAAAGTTTTTAAAACAGAGAATAGAGTCCCTAAGAGCTCGGCACTTGGAACTCAGAGAGACTTAAATGGTCTTATTTATATGAATTTAATAGCTGAACGCTTCTAAAAAAAGAACTTTTTCCGTTTTGTTGTCTAAAAGAAACAAAATTTTCAGAAGAGAGAGTACGGCCTATGCGTCTTTTTAGTTGCATCCTGAACTTGCTGCTTCTATTTGATAAAGACTCAACAGCACATTAAAATGTCCATCAGTGATTGTATAACCTACAATCTACAAGTGATTAAGATATAGAAAAAGAGAACATAATATGAATTTGTAGTGAGTTATAATCATGTATAGCTTTAACAAAAACACGATCTTTAAAAAAACATCAGAAGAAAACAATAAAATTAAAAGAATTGAATTTATTAGAAAATAATCAGAAATATCTTTAGATTTTAGAAACTTTGCTGATTTTTCAAAAGATCTCAGACTTCGGTTGCAACTACACGTTAGAAACCAAAAATGCTACTATTGAATATCGTTTGATTTAGGTAATCTTCCTACCAGAAGGATGTTTTTCTTTTCCATATTTATCTGCTTTATCTTTTTGTCCCACTAGTTGATCATAAAAACATGGTGTCCGTTGTCTGTTTGAGTACATTTCTATTATTCAGATATATTGAAGGTTTTAAAACGAATAGATAAATAAAATGAAAATGAGAGAAGAGAATAGGTTTGAAAATGGATAAGAATCATCTTGTTCATCATTTGCTCTATAACTATATATTAATCATTTCAGCAATCGTGTGCGCACATACACACACAATAATACCTAAATGTAGGAACCGAGAAAAAAGAGTAAGTAGTGGTACTACAATAGGAAAAAACAAAAAGAAAAGAGAAAACAGGTAGGGATGTTTTGTATCACAAATATGCACAAAGAGAATGAGTGAAAGAACGTAATAAAATACATAATCAACAATTGCCAAAAGTAGATGATATTGACGCTGCAAGAAAGATACAGATAGCTTATATAAGTTTAATTAAAATAGAAGAAAACGAACGTCCAAAATCTTCTCGATACATATATAAATAAGGCAACTTTCTTTTGAAAAACTAAAATTTTTCCAAGAAAAAACTATTTTTCAAAAAATTTTACCCAGATGCGGGCCGATTTTCAAAAGTTTCCCCGAACGACCGTTCGCGCACGCGGGTAGATTCTGCGTCTCTGGTAAAATCATATAACGACTGTTTGTTATTATCTAATGAACAGAACATTTTGAATGTGTACAAAGTCTACGAAACTAATTAAGGTGCACCAAAAGTTCATAACCTGGTGTTACTTAGCCGTACAGTAAGCTTCAAAAAACTTTGTTTCTATACAGTGATTCAAGCCACTAATAAAAGATTCACAAACTGCGAAAGACAGAGATCAATAATATGTATTATAGTTTAGGCTCTATTACGATTTTCCAGCAGCTTCGATTTAAAAAACTCACTTTTGTACTTTTTTTTTGCATAAAAAAGCATTTTTCTGCCAATTAGAAAATTAAATAAAAATACCGCAGAAATCATTTCCTCCTTCTAACGATGAAAACTGGCAGTTCTGTATCTCGTTTCTATCAAAAGTTATTCGGTACACCTTAAGTACTTTGGAATTAGATCGGCAATTTAATTATTAACACAAGGAATTTACGGATTTATATTAATATCAGACACACTGAAAATTTAAATGAAAAGCATATGTTTATGCAGCATAGGAAAATACTGCCATCTATCAATCACCAAGCACATAAACATTATCAACAATCCAATGAATACCTTATTTAATCAATAGCTTAATTAAAAACATAACTATAGTTTATTTATTCATTGATGGTTTTAATGAATAATACATTTTTCTAAATTAATTCAATTTTTATATTATGTTTCGTTAAATTATTAAATAAAAGTATGGCATTATTTTCACGTATAATTTTCTTCGAAAATGTTTCGTTTTTTTTTTTATTATTCATATAGACCATGAAACAAACATTTGTTCACGATATTAGTCAACAATTACAATCGGCTGTATTTTCATCAGGCCTTACAACAAAATTAATATGTTTATTTTGTATTATTGGATATGGTCTTTCGTTTAGTTCTCAATGTGTTCAAGTACTCGCAGTCATTCCAGGTCGTGTAATGCCTCCAAATTTTTGGATTTGGTTTGTTTTATTTATTTTTTTTTTTTATTTTCTAAAAAAATCTTTTCTTTTTTCGTATAGGACATTTGTTACGCATAGTTTTATAGAATTACATATATGGCATACAATAATCGATGTTATTGTTGTTTTTCTTTATTCAAAAATGATTGAACCATTATGGGGTACAAAAGAACTTTTAAAATTTTATTTTATTGTAACAATACCGAATGCAATTGTTGCAACATTTACATATTTTCTATTTTATGGTTTAACATTTAAAGAAGATTATTTATTTGAAAGACCTATTTATGGTTTAGCACCATTTATTGGTGCTTATTCAGTTGTTATTAAACAAATTATGCCTGATACAGTTTTAGCAACAACACCATTTTTTAAACTTAAACAAGATCATGTACCATTACTAATTGTAATTTTATCAACAATACTATGGCTTGTACATGCTGTACCTATACATTTTTTAATTATGCTTAGTTTTGGTATTATTATTAGTTGGACATATTTAAGGTTTTTTCAAACTCATCAAAATGGAACAACAGGTGATATGTCAGCATCATTTTCATTTGCTAGGTAAATGAAAAATTCTTTTATTTTTAATTAGAAATTTTTTTTCTTGTTTTTAAGTTTTTTTCCACCGCCTATATCACCAATAATAAGTGTTTTTGCAAATACAATTTTTGAAATATTTATTAAAATTAAAATATGTAAACCATTTGTTAAAAAATATAATGTTGCTTCACCATCAAGTATTACAATAACTATTCCAGGTGCTGAAGCTGCTGATGCTGATAGACGAAGGTTTGTTAAATATACTTAGATTAAATATGTGTAAATTCAGATTGACATCATAATTTATTTGTGAAATCATATTAATAATGCAGAAAATTTTTCTTAATTATAGGGATATTTTATTTGTATCAGAATTAATTGACCGTAGACAGTTTATTTTTATTTTAAAAAAATCATTTGATAAATTTTCTTTTTTTGGTTCATTAAAACGAAAAAAAAAGGTTATTTAAAAATCTGTGACTATGTTATCGAGACTTAAGAACTACTCATCTTAGTAAGATTCTACAATTAATTATTTTTATTTAATATGTTGATCATATTTAAATTAATTTATTATCTATAGTAGTACTTGAAATATAATGAGAATTATTGATGATATTATTTTATTTCAGACAAAAAGCACTGAAAGCATTAAATGATCGTATGAAAGTAAAAGATTCAGCATCAGAAGCATGGCCTGATTTAGATGAAACTCAACAAAATTCATTATTACCTCCAACACATCAAATAGAAAATTCATCTATAGCTATTAATATGAATAATTTTGATGAAATATCAACATCAACAAAAGAAGATTTAAATCAACAATAAATAATATCATAAACTTTAGTTGTTGTTTTCTTTTTCTTTTTTTTATTCTTTCATCACTTTGTATAAGAAACAAACACGTCAAACAAAATCTCTTTCTTTTTTCTTTTTGAAAAATTCATTATCAATCAGATCAGTTCAAGAGTTTAGTAATTTTTTAAAGTCTTGCAATTTATTTATTATTATAACATAAACTCAGCTATGGTCATTTTGAAATATACAAACAAGAAGAATTATTTCAATGATAAAAATCTATTTGATATTTTCTAAAAATAAAACTTCTTCTAACTATTGTAAAATTGAAACGTTCGTAATAAAATAATTGTAATTATAACTTCTTTTTCTTTTCTTCATTTTAGATATGACATAATGCATTTTGAATGAATCATTAAACATTCTTCTATTTCGATTAGTCAGAAGGAAACCCTTATCATAAAGAGCATATAAGTAAAGATTGGCTGACGCAGTTATAAGTGGTCGTAAATGTTTTATAATCAGGCGAATAACAATTTGTTATTCATATAGAACATAAATCATCATCATCTTATGTTTCACTTTATTAATCATATGTCTGTAAGATCAATTATTGGAAATACTGTTGTCTTTTCTTTTCTAGACAATCTACAGGTAATGTACTCATCTATTCTTGACCTTCACATTACCATCTGTTTGACTTAGAAGTTTATAACAGAGTTTCAAACTAATAAATGAAGAGTATATATATATATATATATGACAATGAACTTTATAATGCTATAACTCATATTTCAAAATCTTATGACTATAAAGAATTTCACATATAGTCATCTTTCATTATTCATAAAATTTATCATTATACTCATTCATATGATAGTACAGAAATTTCATAGGTAATGACCATGAGTTGAATCAAATATTTGGTAATCATATCTTTCACTTGATTTATCAACGACGTATATACGAAACATATTTCATTCCAATGACTTATACAGAAATTTCTAGTTAAACAAAAAAAAACACTTTCTCTTTATCTTCTTTTTTTCTATTTAAGAAGAATTAAATATCGTGTTACAATCGATTTCTTAAAATTTAGTTTATAATCTTAAGTCTATTTAATTATTTATTAAACGATTAGTTTTTATGTATTAAATTTTTATCAATATTAAGATTTATTGAAATAAATGATTACTAATCATATGATTTGAAATCATTTATTAAAATCTAAGGACACGAATATGTAACATAAAGAACTTATTTAATCTTGAAAAAAATCGCGCAATTCGTCGATCTAATTAACTCTTTCTCTAACATAGCATCACGTCTTTCTTTTTTTTTCGATTGTATATATGGCATCATATGTATACTTGACGAGAACATAAGCAGCAGTAACCCTATCATCATCATCAACATCATCCTGAAACCATTTCTGTCTAGTCCTATATATGTATATATGTATATATATTGCGCTCGCCTGGTTTTCTTTTTGCTGCTGCTGCTTGTCGTCATCAGCGTATAGTCGTGTCAGAGAGAGAGAGAGAGAGAATGGAGAACAGCGACATAAAGGCATCAGCTCGAGGGTTCTGTGCATGCTGATGGGGCGATTTTTTTTTTCTCTTCTTGCTTTATGCCCTTATTCCCTTTTCGCTGCCGCTTCATCTCTTCATATAGTAGCGGTGAACTGGCCAGACCCATTCTCAGCGACCGACCGTTTTTTTTTTATTCTTCTCATTGGTCGAATAAGTTATTAATATAATCATAGCAGCGCTCGCATGAGAAGAAGGGAGAGTAAGTAGTTCAGAGTTCATCAGGCGAAAAGAAGGAAAAAAAAATTTGTGTATGACGTTTTTTTTATGGTTTGAGAAAAAAAAAATCGACAAAGAGAATCAGAGAAAAAGGAGACCACCCACCCACCACTCAGGTGGAAGAAAGAGAGAGAGAGAGACAGATTGTACACATACACACGTCACTCTCTCGTAATTTTCTGTTCTCTTCTCGTTTTTTTTTTCTTCTCCATCTTTCTCTCTTACCAATATAGTATAGAAGGGTCGAGTATGTAGGCGTTAATCATCACATTCATATTTCTCGCATTCATCGTCGACTGGACATTGCTACGCGGTAAGTCTATGTTCGTTGTCGTTCTTCTTCTTCTTCTTCTCCGTTCATCATACATTTATTTTCTTCTAACATGAACTTATCATACCCTTTTTTTTTTCTATTTATATTCTAGTATACATAGATAGAGAAATTATTTTTTTATAAAGTTTAAATAAAATAAAAGTATCATGCCGAGTGCAGCAATAATTGACCCATTTATAAATGATTATCAACGTTCATCATTACTTATTCCATCATTTAATAATGAACTTCCATTTCAATTTCAACAACAAACAACTGATTCACTTGGTAAAAAAAGTCAAAATATGACCGAATGTGTACCGGTGCCAAGTTCGGAACATGTTGCAGAAATTGTCGGTCGACAAGGTTGTAAAATAAAAGCATTACGTGCTAAAACAAATACATATATTAAAACACCAGTTCGAGGTGATGAACCTGTTTTTATTATAACTGGACGAAAAGAAGATGTTCATATAGCTAAAAGAGAAATTCTATCAGCTGCTGAACATTTTTCACAAATACGAGCTGGTAAAAAAAATCTTTTACAAAAAAAAAATAAACAAAAATATTTTTTTATATATATTTAGCTCGTAAACAACAAAATAGCACAAGTAGTTCATCAAATAGTAGTACAAGTAGTGGAAGTAATACAAATTTACATATAAATAATTTAATATTACCAAGTCAACAAACAACTATACAAGTTCGTGTACCATATCGTGTTGTTGGTTTAGTTGTTGGACCAAAAGGTGCAACAATAAAACGTATACAACAAACAACAAATACTTATATAATAACACCAGGTCGTGATAAAGAACCTGTTTTTGAAATAGCTGGTTTACCAGAAAATGTTGAAGCTGCACGAATTGAAATTGAAAGTCATATTGCTGCACGTACAGGACAAACATCATCATCAGGTAATCAATCACCTGTTGAAGATAATGAAGATACAAAATGGATAAAAACAAAATTTACTCATCATTTATCACTTCCATTTAATAATAACATAAATGAAGATAATAATAATAATAATAATAATAATAATAAACATATTCCATTACGTACGGTATCTCAATCATCTTATTTTCCATTAGAAGATAATTCATTAATGAATCAATCATTTGATTTTGGTTCATCATTTGATTTAATCAATGAACAAACATCGGATAATAATAATAATACAATATTTGATTCAGTTTGGTCAAATTTTAGTCTTTTATCATTAAAAACATCATAAATAATATATATATACATATATACATATACACACTCAGGTATGAATAATTCTTAGTGTGTGTGTTATTAATTTATTCTGTGTATTTTTTTACCTTTATTTGTTTTTTTGTCATCGTGTACAGCTATCTTGATCAGGGACATTATATGTATTAACCCGGAAAAAAAAATTATTAAATAAAGTTTATTATTCTTTTACTTTATTATTATAAGATCTATCTCATTGTGAATGAGCATGTGTTTCGTGTGTGTGTGTGTGTAACCCACTAGTCCTAAGTCATTTGTATGTGTTCCCTATTCAGGAAGTCAAACTGCTCAAACATTTTTTCTGTTTATGTTTGTTTTGTTTGTTTTTTTTTTAGTTGTAGGTATCTATCTATCTATCTATCTATCTATATGTGTATGTGAGCTTTGAGCCTAACTTATTTTTTTTTCGCCTTCTTTTTTGTTTGTCAACACAAATCTAGGCTGTGTAGAGTTTTTCTTTTTACCTATTTGGGTGTGTGATTAGTATAAAATACCTGTTTGTTTGTGTGTAGAAAAATAACAAAAAAACAAAAAAAAACAACAACAAAGACGTGAAAATCGTACACACGTATATATATATATATATATATATATATATACATATATCATTTATTAGTTGCTATTATTATTATTCTTATTCTTATTATTTTTTTGTATGCTCCGCATTATTGAAGAGAAAAAAATACAATTTATAAGAACCTCGTCTCAGGTACAAAACAAATCTATGTATACGTGCGTGTAGTTTTTTATATTTTTTTCTCTTGCTCGAAATAAAAACGTGCAGGGACATATATTATGTCTGTCGATCTATCTATCATATGTTTCATTTTGATTGATGATATGAAAGAAAAGATATGTCATTATATGAAGAAGAAGAAGAAGAAGAAGAAAAAAAAAAGAACCCTTGAATGTCTATGTTTTTACAATAAAGGTTAATGTCTTTTATGTTCGTATGTTGTTTGATCTAGTCAACGTACGGTACCGTATGTGTATATTTACGCGAGTTCACCGAACGGTCAAAGTCAATTTAATCGTTTCTGCTGTTTTTCTCCTTTTTCTTTTCTTCAGTTATATTTCATCACTGATAACTTTCATTTTATGATTACATGCTGATAATCGATTTATAAAAATTTTACTTATTGAAAAAATACGAACTTTTTTTTTTTATTACATCATTGTTTTTTCTATGATGTAATTATATATATTTTAGCTTTTTTTTTCTTGTTTGTATATAATTAACATATGCTGATTAATTACTAAAAGTTTATTTTTTAAATATATCAAGATCTTTGTCACATATATATCGTTTGATGATGATGATGATCATCATCATCATTTCTAATTATACTGTCGGATATATATGTATGAAGATTTCATACTGAGTTTATTCGTTTGAACTTATTTATATTCAAACTCATCGTCTACAAACATAATCATCTTGATCAATTTTCTTAAGATGAAAAAAAAGAAAAGAAGAATGAAAATCAAAGCAAGTTTATATTATTATAATCACAAACGAATGTTTGTATTTTTATTATATTCAAATCATGTTTAATTAAAATTGAAATATTGATCAACTAGTTAACGTTCGTTTTTTTGTGTATATACGTCCAGATGTGATATAAGAATATTTCACTTCTTAGTTTGTTTATAGAAATATTTGATTAAATAATAGCATATGGAAAGTAAACGAAAAGAGAAAAAAAAAATTTCCGATGACGTGATCATTGTATTATGTGAAATTTATATCCGGAAGGAAATTTATACACACCCCTCTTCTAAATGATTTTTTTCTTGTGTGTTTCTTATATTTTAATAGATAGAAAAAGAAAGAGTCATCAACAATTGATAAGGATTTGGATTTTGACATAGTTAAATGAATGACATCATTGATCAAGATAACAATCAATATGTATATTAACGGTGTTGAAGAATAGAAATATCATACGAAACTTAATGGATATAAAGAAGGAATAGTGATCGATGAGATGTCATTTGCCTCAAGCTAATCACTCAACAATAACTCAAAAAAAAAAAAGTTTCATCTTTTCGATAATGTTTAAAGTAAAGCTTTTAATTTTTTTTTCTTTTCAACATAATACTTCATTTAATTAATACTTCAAGCGTTGATACTTTTAAATTTCAACATGTTAGTTTAATGTATTTCATATATATCATACATTATCATTAAAAAAAAAAAAAGATAAAACATAATGATCGCTTTCTATTTAAATTTCACACATTAAGTAAATGTGAAACAATAGGATAGATTGTTTTATTTCAATTACAATGAAATTTATTTTTAGATAAAAACATGACTTCAATATGTTCATCATGTAAACAAACAATTTTGAACAATTCAATAAAAAAAATTTGTAAATCATGTGAAAAAATGTTTTGTTCAAATTGTTTATATCAACGTATTGCTGTACCAAAATTAAATTATCAAATGCATGAAGTTTGTTCATCATGTTTTCATTCAATTAGTACACAAATGATGTTACAAAAACCACCAAAAAATTTTATTCAACGATTAGAACAACAACCACAACCACAACAACAAATGCCAACAAATCAACTTGATCCAGAAACAAAAGCACTTGAAGAACGTCTTCAAAAATTACGTATGGCTTTTCCATCAACACCACCACCAACTACAACAACATCAGCAACAAATAATACTCCCGATGATCTTATTCGACAAATGAATGATGAATTATCAATTAAACAAAATGAACAAAATTCAATTGAAAATCGTCTACGTATTTTACATGAAACATTACCAGCTCCAACACCTGATACAGTTACATTACCATCAAAAAAACCTATAAATAATGAAGATAATAATGATGAAGATGAAGAATTTCCATGGTGTACTGTATGTAATGATAATGCAACAAAACGTTGTCTTGATTGTGATGAATTATTTTGTGAATCATGTGTAAAAAAAATTCATCGTCAATCAGGTTATAAAAACCATGAATTAGAATCATATAGACCATCAGCAAAAGCAAAGAAAAAATATAATTATTAAATCAATTGGTAACATATGGATTTGTTAATTTTTTTTTCTTCTTTTCTTTTCTTTTTTTTTTTTTTTTGTTCTTTAAGGCAAGGAAAACAGCTGGAGAAGTATGCAATTATGATAAGAGAAGAAAACAAAACATCTGTTTCAATGTGATTTCTTTCTTTTCTTTTAATATTTAAATTAAATTAACCATTTCCATATAATCTTTTTTTTTTATAAATACTTATATTTATTTTATTCAAGAACATATAACAGATGATTCATCGAATTGAATTGTTTTCTTTCTTTCTTTTTTTTTTGTTTATTTCAATGGCAATTAACAAAGTTTATATACGAGAGTGCTTTCAATCTTTGAAATGAATTCATTATCATTAGGACATATATATATGCATGAACAGAAAATGAATTCTATTCTTTCTTTATATTTCAATTGAGTGAGATGATAGACATTAACAGCTGTTCAATAGAAATTGAACATAGTTTAATTATCTTTCTTCATCAAGTATAACATTTGTCTAATGAACAATATCGAATAAAAACAAAAAGTTTAATATTAATTAAAGAGAATTTGGTTTTTTCTAAATCATTATTGCATGATATGTCATGAATATATAAATTTGAATTTATGTATATGTGACAAGTGCATTTATTTAAATTGAACATAGTTTAACTTGTCTTATATCAATGTATCTTTAGTCTATGATAATAATTTTGTGTGAATAAAGAATATTAAAGTTTATTGTAAATTTCGAGTAATAAAACCTTGACCTATAACGATAAGAATAACCAAAATGAATAGATACAATATGAACTTTAGTTCCTTTTGTCAACAATTCGTATAGTTTAATGATAATAATTCAATGTCAATTTTATATTTCAATATATTGTTTTAAATAATATCTGATTTTCTTTTAAAAGCTCCACTACGACGAATAATTTCTTGTTGATTTATATCAAGTTCAATTTTATTAGCTGGTAAATGATAATTTAATGTTGAATGAATATTTTTATGTTGAGAATTTTTTTCATCAAGTTTTGCTTTATGATTAAAACTATAAGATATTGAACGAAGAGATAATCGAGATAGATTATTATCATTAGATATATCTGTAAGTGAATTTTGATGACGTTTACGAAAGAAAAGATTATTTAATGATGATAAAAATTCATCTTGATAAGAATTTCGATGTATTGTTTGTATTATCATTTGACGTAAATCATCAGATGAATATTGATTAGAAAGTAAAGAAATTTGTGTATGTGAATTACGACAAAATATATATTGTTCATTAATAATTGAACAATATATTGGTAAAATTAAAATTAAAGAATTATCTTTGATAAATGATGTTTTTATAGCTTTACTTGTATCACCTTTTTGTGTCAATTCTTGTTTAATTGGATATTTTATTTCAGATAATTTCATTATTATATCGTATTGAACTATGAAAGGTACTATTTTTATAGAAGATCTATGAGAATTTATAATTGGATATTGTAGAATAGATTCAACTTGAATTAATATTGATATTATTATTTCTCTTGTTGGTAATGAAAGAAGTGAATGTTTAAGAATTTTATATATACGTTCATTCTCTTGAATTTTATATTCATTTATTAATTGATATTGATATCGTTGAAAAATATTTGAATCAAATTCAATTTGTAAAATTTTTAGTTCATTAGAAAATTCATTATTAAGTATACGTTGAATAAGATATCGCCAATGTTGACGTGAATGTAAAATCGAATCATTCTAAGGAAAGAATGAATAAAAGGAAAAATTATTTTGAAAAAAAAATAAATTATACTTGTAATTTATCAACAAGAAAATGTCTCTTAGACATAAATAGAAATAAATATAAAATGCGCTTCAAATGAATTATATAGAAATACGGCGAAATTTTCCGAACATGCCTTAATTAATTTGATTCTAATACAAAACGAAATCTTTTAGCATGAAATTTTTATGAGAAAAACAAACATAATTACTCTCTAGTGAAAAGACGTACAACAAAATTTGCTTCTTAAATCAAATTATTTTTATTTCAAAAAAAAAGTATATGATCAAGACAAAAATGAATTTTATTCGATTATTTAAAACAAAACGAAAAACTTTATACACTTTTTTTTCTTTCAATGAAATTAATTCCGTAACAAATTCTATGTAAAAAAAAAAACAAAAGAAAAATGGAGACTCTTCATTTTGAGATAAATAATGATATTCATTCTCATTTGTTTTTCAGATCATTAATTATCGTTTACGTGTAAACCATTTTAATAAAAATCGTCTTGGAAATAAAGTTATTAAAATGAAACTAATCATAAAAAATATTCCATAAACAGCATAAAAATATAATGATATATATCTTCTTGGTGTTGAAAGAATAGCTAAATGAGCAGTTTTTGTAGCTAAATAAACATAGAAAAAAATTAAAACATCTTATAATCAATTTTTATTATATATTACCACTATCAAGTAAAAGAACACCATATCCAATTCGATTTACACCCATTCGATATGAACATGTTGGTATTGATATTTCATAAATAAAACGTTTTTCATTAAGATCTATTGAATATATTGGTTGAGGTAAATATTCTCGTGCTACAACTTTATTTGACATATTTATTCGATCATATGCATATAAATGAAACTAAATATATATGTATATATAAATTAATTTTATTTTTGTTTTATAATTTAATTGATTTACATACATGATGACTATCGCCTTTGAGAATAAGATTTGGTTCGACTTCATTTATAAATGGTTTAACAAAACGAGCACTACGTGTTAATAATGGCCAATGATTAAGTACAATACGAAATATTGATGTTAATGGATGATTTTGTGTTTGTTCCATTATTGCAGAACGTTTTCCATCAATATATGTTTCAAACATATCAATATCTAACTAAAATAACAATAAAATAAAAACCATTTTTTTGTTTGTTTGTTTTAACTTTAATATTAATAAATACTTTAAGATATTCAATATCATTTTGACGATATAAAGCAATAGTTCGACCAAAATAATTTCGAAAACGTTGTCTTAATATTGGTTGTTTATCACCATAATATTCTCCACCAACATCATTATCACCTGGAATAACAATACATTTTTGTTCACGATTTTCATATTGAAATATTGAATCAAAACGTTCAAAATATCGTTTAAATTCATCATCTGTTGCTGATAAACCTTCATCAAATATATCACCCAAAAAAAGAGTCCAATCTGGTTTAACATAGTCATTTGCTTGAGAAAATGTTTTAGCAAGATATCTAAATAAAAGAAAGATTATATTCTGTCTTATCACTAATCTTAAAAGAAATGGATAGAAGCTCAATAATTCGACTATAGTAACAGCTAGTAACTTGCAATTTTTAGTAAGTGGTGTAGAAAAACTAGATAATTGCGCTATACTTAAATTCAACGGACTGTTTTTTTTCTAAAACACAAAAACGAAAACATTTTAAATCTTTAATTATAAAGATAAAATGCATAAACGCTACTCAAAACGATAATTTAAATATAGTAGAGATACTAAACTTTTTTATATCCGATAGGTTCGAAATTCTTCAATCTAAATCATATGTTAAAATGAAAAGTTTTTTTTTCTTTCATTCTAATGCGAATATTAGATTTAATAAGCTAATTATTGTTTAGAGTTAATATGTAATCAATAAATTATTATACCTATCAGCATCAATTCTTGTAATTGTTCCAAAAAAGCCTTCATCTTTTTCACCAATTAATTGTGGATCAGCAATAAGAAGAAGTTTTTCAACATTAGATCTATATAATTAAATAAAAACAAATAAATTTTATCATTAAATTTAATTAAATTTCTTTCGAAATAGGAAATTGATTTAAATTCTTTACTTATCAATATTATAAAAATACAGAATTAGTATATACATTTATTCTGTTCATTATATTTAATATCTAATAATTCAAATTAGCGCTTTATCTTTGAAAAAAAATACAGCATGCACAGTATATTTTCAATGAAATTCAAAAATAATAAAAGTAATGCAAAGCAGATATTGGATATATTAGCATTATTATTTGCAGGACATAAGAAATAAAATTAAGATTTATTAATATATTCATATAGTCAAATAATATTTCTCATTTTCGTTAATATTATTGATGTATATAGACTTCATTTTTGATATTTTTTTTTAAGAAACATTATTCTTTAAAATACTTAAAAAGTTTTAAAAATATAAAAAGCAATTAAATAGTAGCTTCCAAAGATTTTTAAAGAAAGAAAATCATATCAATAAAGCAAAATCAAAATAAAAAAAATTTCGTTATTCTTGTAAGCTACACATGCATGAAATCGTCGAAATATTTTACCAAAAAAGTTTCATATTCCATCATATTATACAATATAATTTTCTTCCATATCCAAAATCTATTAAATTAAATTGATGGATCTACCTATAATTCAAAATGGTAGTACGAGCAGAGAAATAAGGACTAGATCCGGTAGGTAAACACCGGAAATCGACGGAACATGTAAGCAATATTTAGATGAACGAATCCAATGAGCGCATTTATCCGATTCCGCCCGGAACTGAAAGAAATTTGTCAACACCGGTAGCCGGATGTGATCACTAGATTTTTGCATTGAATTTCTGACACTTTTTGGTAAGTTCCGACCGGAAATGGTGTGTTTTTTTGGGGATTTTCGCCGGAAATTGACGAATACTGCTTCAGAAATCACCGCCCTAGATTACTCGAACGTAGCTTTTATTTCTACTACAAAAATGATCTATTAAATTCATATAAAGTATGAACAACTGTATCCAATAATGCATTCAGATTTGTCGAACTCAAAAATCTGGTCATCATTTTAATATTATCTTTTATAAAATTTTTTATTATTTATTCTTACTTTTTTGTTAATGATTCAATATCTGGCCAATGAAATCGAGTCCATTCATAATATAAAATTTCATTAATAAAAACTACCAACATAGCCGAAATGATTAAAAATCCATATGGTGTTAAAAACCATCGTTTAAATCTTTTAATAAAATAAATAAAATTATTAAATATATTTAAATAATTTACTTTGTAAATATTCGTGATCGAATATATAAACTATTCGATAAATATCTTGATGATGGTTTTAATTGATTCATTTCTGATTCTTTTTTTTTTACTTCAGGTGATCGATGACGATGAAATAACATATTCTGTCTTTCTTTTTTATCATTATTCCATTTAATTAAAATATAAAAAAGATATCTAGAAATAGATCATATCCATCAAGTTTACCAAGAAAAAAAAAGAAACCAAATAAAGAAAATGATAAAACAAAAATATATTAAAATCAATTATACAGAACAACAAAAAAAAAAACAAATACATATATTTTAATCACTGCTATGTTTTTCATGAATCTTTTTTAAACGTTCAATTGCATCATATAAATCTTTAGAAAATGTTACTGATCTATCATTTATTCGTAATGATATATTATACATTTCTTTATAATCTTCAAATATTGATTTTTTATTATTTGTTATTTTAAATATTTTAACAATTTCTTTAAGAAATGTTTGAATACGTCCATTTAATATAGCTAATAAACGTTGTGCTTCTTGTGCAAATACTTCATTATAATCATCAGGATCAGAACTTATTCGATGTTGTTCAATAATACCAATACATTCTTGACATTGAAATGATGCACGTAAACCTTGTTGAGAATATTTTAAACGTGATGAATTATCAGTTGCATCTATTTTATAAGAAAAAAACAACAATAACAACAAAAAAAATTTTTTTTTCCATTAAAATATATAAAAATAGAATTACTTTGAAGATCAAAATCTGCTAAAGCAACTTCTTCAATTAAAAGACGTAAATATTCAAGTGGATTATCATGAGGTGAAAATAATTCTAAAGCCTTTTGATAATGTAATGATGCTAATGCACGTAAACGTTTTCGACGAGCTGTATTATCCTAAAAATAGAATATCTTAAGAATAATTTCATTTATTCAAGTAACAAAGATATATATATATCAACTATCGAATACGACTACTCTCGTTCGAAGAAAGATACAAGTATTTTGCAATAAAATCTACTCTGAATTTGCTTGTTAACTGCAAACATATAAGCTATTATGGTTAATAAGCAAATTCAAGGATTAGCGTATCTGAAACATTTGTGTTAATAAATATTGATTTCTCTTGAAATTCATTAATCTGTTATTGATCAGTAAATAATAGATTAATATATATATTAAAACAATTTTTTCTTTCTTCAACTTACTTGAGTACGAAAAGCATTATGTAATAATGAAGCTAATCGATGATGAATTGTTCCAGCTCGATATTTAGCAAGAGAATATCGATCTGATAATGGAGTATTAAGTTCAACATCAAGATATTTTAATGCACGTGTCATACAATCAATAACTTCTTTTTCAATCTAAAAATAAATTATTTAATTTAAAAAAATTTTTTATTTTTTTAAAAATTATACATCTTCTTGAGACATTGTACTTAATGGTGCATAATCTTGTAATGATATTGCCATTGTAAAATAAGTATTTGATAATTCCCATGATAATGTACGATAAACTTCTAATAAATCTGAACGATTTTCAATTAATTTTAAACCTCGAAGATAATAATCAAATGCTTTTTGATAACTTTGTCGTTCTTGTTGAGAAAATTCTTGTCGAATACCATTTACTACTGGTGCATAAAATTGTGCATAATATCTCATTAAACGACCAAGATTTGAATGTAATAATGCTATATTTGATATATCATTAATTTTTTCAAATGCTTGTATACCAGCATCAAAACTTTCGAAACTTTTTCGAAATTGATCTTTTATTTCCTTAAATGAAAGAAATTCTTAAAAAAATTTCTTCAAAAAAGAAAAATCAAAATACCTTTGCTGCTTCATGATCAATATTTTTAACAGCTTGTGCACATTTATTCATCCAATATACTCCCATTTCATTTCGAACATTTCCAAAACGTTTTGTTAATAATTGAAGACGTTTTTTTTCATAATCACCAAGATTTCGAACAATATTAATTGCATATTCATAAGCATGTACACTAGCAAATAGATTACGATCAATAGATGATGTTAATTGAGAAACCCATGAAAATTCTTAAAGAAAACAAATAATTTTAATTAAATAAATAAATATAAATTAATTTACCAGAAGAATTTTCATTAATTCCAACTTCATCAATAACTTTTTGTATTTCAAGATCAACTTCAGTCATTAATTGATATTGTTCACGATATTTTTCTATTTCTTCTGTTGATGTTATATGTGCAATCATTAAACGACAATCACCAGCAATACTCATTATATATGATAATAATTTTTTAGATTCTGTATTACAATTATTATGATCCATTGATTGAAGTTTTAATTCAGCACCTTAAATAAAAATAAAAATAAAAATAAATATAGAAATAGAATAAATTCTTACTATAACAATTAAGTGCTAAACGAAGATAACGTAAACAAAATCCATAATTTTTTTCTTTTTCATTTCTATCAACTAAACAAAAATAAGCTGCAGCTGCTTTATGTAAAATAATTGATTTTAAACGTTGATCATTTGTTAAATGATTTTTATTATCAATTAAAATTTTTGATGAATGTCGTGTAGCTTGATATGGTAATGGTACAATAATTTTTGATTTTTCATTAGAAGTTTTTGATGATTTATCTTGTTCATTTGTTTGATCAGAATTCGTATTAGTTGGAGTAGAAGCTTGAGCTCGACGATATATTGCATTACTTCGAAGAGCCTATTTTTGGAAGAAAAATTATTAAATATATACAACAATTATTTAAGAATTTGAAACTAAGTTGTTAGAGTTAACTTGGCTTGCTTATGAATTCCTTCTGATTTTATCTGATTGAGTTGAAATTATTTGTTCTTTGAGAATGTATCTTTTGATCTTAAATGCTCTATCTGTGATAAGAAATTCAATGTAATGAAGATATTTTATTAGTAACGATATTCTTCCGATTAAGAAAAGATGATCAACGTTCATTTCGTTGCAAGTAGAGTTTAAACTACATATATCAAAAGGAAAGAATAACATCACCTCACGTAAAATTTCTAATGGTTTTCATTCTCAAGATATGTGAATAATAACAAATTTTTCTATATATTCATACTTCAACTAAATATTTAAGTGCTTCCGTTGCTCGTTTATCTAAATTTCCATGAATTGGTCTTAAACGTTCGACATCCGGATTTGTTCGAAAACGATGTTGTTGAGGCTGTATTAATGTTTTAATATCAACACTCGTATAAACATGTGACTCATTATCTTGTTCAAATGATAGCTAAAGAAGAAAAAAAGAAGAAAACAATCTAATGAGAATTTTTTTTTATTCTATTTATACATCATCATTTAATGAATCTGGATCTTGTATATCACTACCATCTGATGTCCAACTTTGTTCACTAACATTATCATCAATATAAAGATCAGACATCATATATGCAGCAGCACAATGATATTCTGGAAATTTTTCTGGATTAAGCATATCTAAACAATGTTTAAGTAATGTACGTATTGTACCAGATTCTTTTGAACGTGTTTCATGATCAGATTTTGATACCATATTATGAGCCATTTTATAAAATAATGTTGCAACTGGTAATGTATATGGATTATCATCACGACTTGTATCACATAAACTTGTTAAATCATATAATTTAACAATATCATCATCAGGACCTAATTAATATTAAATTTTATTATTCAAAATATTTCTTTCTTTCTTTTTTTTTACCTTTAAATAACCAATATGTATGTCCTTCTTTTGTTGCATTTGCTTTAAGAAATGAGAGAAGATTTGTTGCTAAATCACGTATAACATTTGGTGGAAAATCACAACCTTCACGATATGGTATATCTTCAGTTTTAACTATTTCATATGATTGAACAATACCATCAACATGATAACACATAGCTAATTCAGGAACATTACACATTAAATTATCAAGCCAACAATCAATACCAGTTAAAACATTAATAGGTTTATTCATATCTCTATTAAAAAACATTGATACAAGATTTTCTATAAAATCTTATAAAGAAAAAAAAAAAGAATTAGAATACCTTAAACGTAAACTAACAGCTGGATGTTGTTCATCACCAAAAATAGGTAAATCTGAACCAATTAACATTTTCATATTTTCAAATGTCCAATTAACTGTTCGTTGAAATGGTGATGAAGTTAAAGTATTTGGATTATTATCATTTGAATTAACAATTTCTTTTATTTGTTGTAAAAGTGTTGCAGCATTAATATGATTTGTTGATGATTGAGAATCATCATTATTATTTGTATTTATACTTGTTGATTCAGGTAATTCAATACTAAATTAAAATAAATAAATAAAATAAATAATATATTTTTATTGAATACCTTTGATATAAAAATTTAACTAAACGATCTTTTCGTATAAGTTCATCACGTGTTTTATTCTTTTTATATATATGTTTAACTGATATATTACGTAAAATAGTATCAAGAAAAAAATCTCGAAACCATGTCCATTCATTCTAAATAAACAACAAAAAAATATATATATATAATGAATATTCTACAACAAAATATTTCATTTCTTAATATCTTTCATACTTTTTCAAGACGTAATAAATGTGAATGTACATCAAATTCATCAAGAAGTATAGTTCGACCTATACGATGTACAATCATCGATATTTGACTATGCTTATTAAATGATACTTTAAGTAATTTTTTAATATGCTATATTAAAATAATAAGAATAATTATTTTATATTTCATCTATATATATAATCAAACCTCAGCATCAGATATAACATCAACTTCACCCAAACTATCTGTATTTGCATTCGCAGTACGAAAACTACAAAAAAAACATAATGAATATTTTATTTTTAAATGTAATATTATTATACCTTCCAAGTATATCATCATGATTAACTCTTTGTTGAAGCCAATATAAAAGTAATACTCCTATATCACTATTCCATACTGGTATTTCATCTAGATCTATATAAATAAAAAATATTTTCGAAAAAATTCAAATAAAAAAGAAAATCATATTAATACCTGTATCTTTATCCAAAAAATTACATTTAAATAAAGGAGATGTTGATGGTGAATTAACTGAAACAAGACTTGATGATGATGATGAAGATTCAGCCATAAGTGAATTGAATGTATCAAAAACAAAAAACAAAAAATAGTTTCGAATAAAAAGGAAGAAAAAGTGACAATATATAGAATTGTAGGCATCAAATAATAAACCAATAATTGTAAAGACTAGATGTCAGAAGATGTTTTATATTGAATAAAAAAAGAAAAGATTGGTTTGATTTTTTTCGATAACATTGACACGAAAAAATTATTTGTCAAACAATTTCTCTTATTTTTCTTCAGATAAAATGGACGATTACCGTCAACGAAAAGAATTATTTTATAGTAATTTAAATGGTACTACTCTTTATGAAACAGGTTCTATAGTGATAAATATATGTGCATCATATTTTTTATGTCAAATGTTAAAAATTTTCATTCCATTATATAATATAGAAAAATATTCTATTATTAATTTTCTTCTTGAAAATTTTATTCTTACAATACCAATGATATTTGTTTGTACATTATTATCATCAATAAGCCATTTCTTTCATATTATTATATGGTTAATAAGTTTTTTTATTTATTTTATAAATAAAAATAAATCAATTAAAAATTCTCAATTAAATAATATTTCATATTCTCGTATAATTGAAATATTTCGTGGTCAAATATTAATTGTAACATGTATATGTATACTTGCAGTAGATTTTACTATATTTCCACGACGTAATGCTAAAACAGAAAATTATGGTTATTCTGGAATGGATTTAGGTGTTGGTCTATTTGCATTAGCACATGGTATGGTTAGTTCTGAAGCACGAAATAAACAAACAAATATAAAAGAATTATTTCTTGAAAATTTTATATTATTATTATTAGGATTAATTCGTTTAATAGCAATAAAATATTTTTCATATGTTGAACATATTAGTGAATATGGTATACATTGGAATTTTTTTTTAACATTATGTTTTATGAAATTAATAGGAAATTATTTATTAAAAATAACAAAACATATTTTATTATTAATATTATTAATAATTATATTTCATGAATTTATATTATTAAAATATTTTCATTATGATAATTATTTAATATTATCAAATAATTTAAGAAAAAATTTTCTTGATGCTAATCGTGAAGGAATATTTTCTTTAGGTGGTTATGTTTGTTTATATTTAATTGGAATTTATATGGGAAGATTAATAATTAATAATGAACGTCTTTATCAATATAAACAAATGAGTTTAAAAT
>JAJEKB010021480.1:0-10526 GCA_022393335.1 Macrotrachela quadricornifera | reverse complement strand
AATCGACATCACTCCATAGGCTGTTCTTATTAGGGACATCTGCTGTATTTCGTACTCGATATGTTCAAATTGTTTTTTCTACATTAACTTCGAATAAGAAAAATAATATAAGAAAAATCTTTTCATGTTAAAAATGTACAATGTTTCTTTTATAGCTATGAGTATTCATATGCCAAAAAAAAACAGTTAGTTTTGTCTATGTTTCAATTTATCTTGATGTCCTATAATATCGACAGGCATCAGATTGAGCTGCTCGTCATGGTTTTAATGTTCAAGGAAAGATTGTTTTTATTGATATTTCTGTATTAAAAATTCGTCATTTAATTTTTTCAGAAATTCTTAATATACACGCACATTTTCCTACTAATGTCACTTTTCTTATGCGTCACCTTTATTTATGCTCAAATGCTAAAGATAAAGAAGATACTATTAATCGATCACTAATTGCTCTTCAATGTTCATTTATTTTACAATCGCCTGACACAAGCATAATTTTATTGGTATTCAAACTAAGTTGCATTGTTTATGTATACTTGATTTTCTTCATCGATTAAACTTAATTAATGAACAAAATGATCTTGTTGGTTTAGCGGCACTTCTACCTCATACTAATATGAACCGGCAAATATTTTATTTGTCCATTTAATGAACACTGGACTTTTACATAAGTTAGATAACGATACTGATATTGTCAATGTGCTTGCTCGTCTTTTTATTAGTAAACCATGGTAATTTTATATTTATTGCCTCATTCATCATTCTGTTCCTTTTATATGAGATACATTTGAATATAACCTTTATCATCATTATTATCAACAATTACAAAATCCATCAATATCTCCATTTGCTGGTCCATCTGGTCTTGCTGATGATTGTGATTTATCATCACGTATTGTGCCATATGTTGATACTGCCGCTCATGATCATACTAACTCAAGTTATTCTTAATAGTTATGGATCAGAATCATTATTGATCTTAGAAAATCGATTAGGTTCTGGTGGCACAGATGATCTTCTATTTTATTTTTTACTATAATACTTGCAGTTATTAAAGTATCACTTAAAGCTATCATAGATAATGAAGATAAACAAATAACATACAATGATATTAACCTTTCTGAACCGTTATTGAAAAACTATCAAGTATAAAAGATACTTGTGCAGACAAATTCTATAAAAGATATACTAATTGAAATAAATATTTAATGAAACTACTTGCTTTATTTTTATATTAAGTTCATGTAAACTAGAATAATCAACAAACTGTGCATGGATTTTAATGATTGTTTTCTCGCTTGTATATTCTCAATTTGCTAGAGAATAATAACTAGATATTCAAGGTGCTGGAGATATGAATTTTCAGTAAAATTTTTTGCGCTTTTTTACATCATTTGATAGACCTTGAGCGGCTGATCACGAACAACTACGCTTTAGTCCTAGCAAATCTTTTATTCCGGTTGAAAAATTCGAAATCCTCAGAAGTCGGTTTTTTTGAAAAAACACATCGTTTTCAAAACGTATAGAATATTTAGCTTCTTTATTTTTCAGATTCAGCATCAGAAACTAAGTATAAATCAATTGTTAGATCGACTATAAACTCTCAACTCTATTGGTGATGGTGCTTTGAATCACGCCGAGTTCACTACGTATAGGTCAAGATTGTAAACCTATCTGCAGTAGGTTTTCTACAAGTGTGATGGATCTCACACATCCCTCTAGTCCAAAAGTAGTATACTAACCATTATCACGTACTCATCCCGAAGAATCATTGGTTACTAATTCATCTGATTTATGTTCATTAGATTATAGCTTATGCAATGAATTAGGACAACGTGATAATGAAGACAACTTTGATTGATGAAATAAATTATTTAATTGAAAAAACTGAAAAGGAAATTTTTTATTCTTTACTTCATTTTACTGTATAATTACGTTTAATGAAAAACGGTAATAGAGAAGACTACGCTTTTTAAATAGAATCTCAGGAACTTTTTTTTCACAAAAAATGCTTTAATCATACGGATAAAAGAGAAGAAATATCAAAAATACTAGCTTTGTAATTTTGTATGCACCACCTGTTCCTTTTTCGTTATTGGCATCTTGTTGCATATTATCTAGTAATATTCACAATCACATGTTTCTTTTTTCTTTATCGTTTTTATAAAAATTAATTTATTAATAGAATTATATTTTTCCAAAGTTTTCTTAATACAAATAAACTTGAGTAATTATTACAATCTAAATTTATCTTTATTTATGTCACTGACATCTAGGTCAAAAGAAAAACAAAATTTTTTTTTTGATGACTCATCCATACATTACTTACGAATTTTATGACGCTAGTGATGCAATAATTTACCACATGTATATAAACTACGGTATTATAATATTCTATGAAATTAGAAACATTTGATATTTTTTATAATGACAGATATAACATGTGAAAAATTATTGTTTGATATTAACAATGATCAAATACTTGATGATGAAAAATTACTTGCTAGTCAAGTTAAACAATTGGAAGCAGTAAGTGATCAACGACTTGATCCATCATACCCATTTGTTGTTCGTGTTGATGGTGTTTCATTTCGAAATTATACTCGTGGTTTTAATAAACCATTTGATCAACGTATGACACGAGCATTTATTCGTACATCAGCTGATTTACTTCAACGTTTTAGTCCATTAACAATTTATTATGAATCTGATGAAATATCTCTTATATTTGATGCATGTCCAATAGTTGATTCAACAGAAAAACATCCTCGTGAACATATGTATTCTGGTCGTATACAAAAACTTGTTTCAGTACTTGCATCATATACATCAGCAAAATTTAATAAATATATTAATGAAGAAGATTGGTCAAATATAGAAAAAGATCACGTACGTGAACGTATTGCATCACATTCAGCTTATTTTGATGGTCGTGCTTTTTCTGTACCAAATCAATTTGCTGCAATGGCATCAATTTATTGGCGTCATAGATATGATACATTAAAAAATGCTACATTAACATATGCATTAAATTATTTTTCTCAAAATTCTATTTTAGGTAAAAGTCCACATGAATTACGAAATTTAATGCAAACAGAAAAAAATTGGGATATGTTAAATGAAGCACCAAAAAATATAATATATGGAACTTTTTTAAAAAAAGAATTATATGATTTAGAAAGTATTGATCGTAAAACACAAGAAAATGTTATTGTTAAACGTAGTCGAATACGTATTGGATCATTTAATATGAATAAATTATTATTAACAAATGAAGAAAAAATTCAATTTATTATGAGTAAATATTGGAATGATTGTAATACAATTATAAATAATATTGAAATACCTGATTGGTGGATGAAATATTATCGACAACCAGAAATAACGACAAATGACTCAATATAAAGTTCAGAAATTATGAATAAACGAAGATAATGTATGAGGAAAAATAAAGCTGAAATTATAAAGCTTTTTTCCTATTCAAATTGTCTGAATACTCATCCATGGACATCTTTCGTATGATACATGATAATATTTTTATTTAATTGTATACCTACATTTCTAAACTTGTGAAGAACTTTTAGTAATGACTAGTTTTAAAATACTATTAATCTCTTCAACAAAAATAGGTTCTTTAATGTATTTTTGATTTTTCTTATAAAAGTTACATAATTGTATACAATAGAGATATTCAGTGCGCTGCCACAACGATTTTCATCGCTTTTTCCGAAAAATAAAAGATTTTAATGAAGATTTTCATGATCAATAAGTTCCATCAACTGGAGTTATTCCTGATAATCGAAGAATTAATATGAGCAATTCATTGCGATTACGATCGATTCACATTAGAAGTGTATTTACAGCTTTGTTCTTGCTCTTTTTTTAAAGGTTTTTCCGAATTTTAAATTTAAAATTCTGTTGCTGTTCATAGGATAAGTTCATTTGTTTCAAAATATTTTATTAAACTGAAATCGAAAAGGAGAAAGCTACTTTTAAAACTATATACAAGTTGATATTCGTGATATCAAATGTATTCATTCATTTTTGGAGAAATAAAGCCAAGAGTAGTTGATCATCCTCGTTTAATGATGTAAATGTAGCCGTTGATATTTGTGAATGAATTTATTATTTAGGAAATGTATCAATGATTATTTTTCTTATGGCTGGATCTGAACGAATGAAGAGTCAATTGAAGATATCTGTTAAGTTCATCATATATCACGAATACCTTGTTACAACTCTCAAGAGCTTCTTCTAATAATTCTTCCGATCTTCTTGTTTTGTACTAAATATCAAACATTGTGCACCTCCTAAACCTGATTCAGCCCATCCGAACTTTCATGTCTTTCATGCTGACTTCTATTTTAATTTTGACCTTGTATGTTTTATTTTTGTATTGAAATATTAAACCATTGTGTTCTAAACTTGTCTCTCGATGTTCATACGTCTCATTTACGAATTGAAGCAATTCATGGCTAGCATAAAAGACACTATTTGGTGGTACAAATATTTTACAGAACATATTCGGATCACTCATTGGATTTTCAGTTAATTGATATGTTGTAAATGAAGAACATCAATCAAGACTTAAATTTAAATGACATTTGAATGCATTAACCTTTACAAAGTTGATGTTCTAAATCATTCAAATATTTGTTGCTGTTGTAATTTCGTTGGTATAGAAGATATCCTATAACTTCATTAATTGTTAAATTGTTTAATAACGCAAATTCATCTAACTCAGAATTTAAATATTTCGTAGTTTGTTATAGCAAAGAAAACTTGAAACAAAACTCACACTATGGAGCAGTCACTATCACGGAATGTATATTTGATAGAACACATAAATTAACATAGAGTTATACAACTCGTACAGAGCTGAGTTTAATCAAATGAAAACTCTTTATAACTTTCGAAAAATATGAAATGACTATATTGTCTTCTTCCTTTCATGTAATGATAGTAGCAGTGCTGTAAGATTCCGTTCTCTAGAAATGGCCATTACATAAAGTTTTAAATCACTTTATGCAAGAATATAAGTTGTACAGACTAACCGATTCCGTTTCAATTTTTAACTAGGAATGAATGAAGAGAAGAATAAAATTAATTAAACACTTTATTCTCATAAGCTCATGAACTTACATACAATGATTGTATTTATTACATTTTCTATTCTTACTGTCTTTGGACTATGTTGATCATGATTTTTATGAGATTTATCATTACATCACTCTTTCAGAAATATAAAAATTCAATAGAAAAAAATCTGTACTGACATGAATGCATCTTAGAAGCTCTTCGAGATTGGATATATTTTCGATAGTTTACGTGTTAAAAAATTGTTATTCTTGTCGTTGTCTTTCAACAATGAAATCTTTTGTTTCAATGACAGCTCGTGTCGCATCATGAATAGAGAAATGAGCATATATATTCAATCTTCTCTATCTAGGTGAAGAAAATACAATACATCTAAAAGACTGTCACTTGAGAAGAAGTTCATTTCCGGCGAAAGTAGCTCAAAGGAATTGGGAATTGTCTGCATAGAAAGGTTTTACTATATCTCTTATACTTGATGAATATGTTCTCGAATTTTTTTAGAAAAAGTATATGAAAGTTTATTAGAATGACTGTAGTAAATAAAATACAGAACAAAGTTTTTGTCAAACAAAAATCATACATTCTGAGAATTCCCTATATAGCTTAAACCTTTTAATAAATAACTGTTAATTAAATAAGAATACTCGAGAGATTTTACACAATTAAATAACAGAATAGATATACGGATTTTTTAAATGTTATTCTTCTTTGTATATAAATCAATAACGTGAATTTATTATTATCTATCTACATCGATTGTAATTAACTAGTTTTCTTGTATCATTTATTTTCATTAGATATGTTTGTTCTTTGTCTATAAAAAGTAAAAAATATTAGCATTAAGTGTTCAAATATTTTATTTTTTCTTCATTTTCAAAACATAATAAGTAGTCACACCAAAAGCTTGACGATGGATAAAACACTCACATCCATCCCATATGACACACATCTTTTATAAAAACAAAAAAACATGTTTCTATTTAGAATAATATACCTGGTCTAATATAAATGCATTTCTCTCTTATTTAAGCGGAACAAGTGCATAATAGAAATTTTTCCTATTTTGCTAAGTGGTAATTTTCTTTCGAATGAGGGAATTATTTGAGAATTTGTCAAAATGTATGACAAAACGAATTCCAATTCTGCATGGTAAAAAAAAGGCATCTCTTTTCTCATGTAAACAATACTTGTCAAAAAAATTTTGTTGATTTGTGCGTATGTCAAATTGATACATTACCTTTTTTTTTTTCTTTTTAACAAGATATATGAATATCTATAATTGATTGTTAATGATATAGGCGTTTATTCTTTATTTATTAACATGATCCATCAGATTAGTTCTCATATATATGTTTTTCATCAATCAAATCAATAGAATATCAAGTAATAAAAAAAAAATGTTTTTGTTTATGATAAATTTCAAAAGGAGACAAGTACTTGTATGTAGGTTAATGGATTTGACCTACATAGAATCATCTCATCATCCATGTTTTTTTTTTCATAACTGACTTGATTCTAATACAACATAGAAACAAAAAAAAAACAGACGAACAACGAAGAAACACACATGCACAAAAAGAAAAGATTGTTTTGTTGAATGGCTTAATAAGCAATAAAGTCAAAAAAAAAAAGGAAAATGTAAAAAGTTGTTTCTTTTCTAACGACGTCTTGTTGAATGAATAACATGATTACGTTGATTATAATTATGATTATTATTATTATTATTTGAACGAATTTGTGTACGATTTGTCAATGATGTCGATGAAGAAGACGACGACGACGACGTATTTTTATTAGTCGTCGTCGTCGTTGTAGATGAATATTGTTTAGCATGATGCATTCGTTCAAAACGTGGAGCAATAAATTTCGACTTTTGACTATTATTATTTAATATATCATTTGTTGTTAATAATGAAGAATTAATCTTCGTTTTAATAACTGGTGTTGGTAATGGATTTATTTTATTATTATTATTATTATTTGATGATGTTATTGTTGGTTTAACAGCCGCTGCGTATGATATACGTTTTGGCATAAGTGTTGAAGTCTTATTAATTGTTATATCATCTTTACTATTATGATGATCATAATGTAATGATTGTTGTGAATAATCACTACGACTAGCATCACTAGCTGATTGATAACCATCATCTGTATCTGGTGTTGATGAACGATTTTGTTGTAATTTTTGATCATTAAATGTATTTTCGGACGATAAGGACAAATTTGACGAGACATGAGTAATTTTTTTATCGTTATTCATCGATAATAATGTCTCGTCATGATTTTTATTAAGAGAACTAATCTCTTGATCACTATCATTCTCATCGTCCGTTAAATGAATTTGTTTCATTGATGGATAAAGTAAAGCGAGTAACCATGTTGGTAAACTCGCTAATATATCAAGATCTTCATCTTGTTGTTTTTGTTGTTGAATGAAAGACGATGATGGTATATATAAATGAGAATAAATTTCCGGAGGGTAAAGTAACCAATCCCAACATGCTGATGATGAAGAGGATGAGGAGGTGGAGGAGGATGATGATGATGACGAAGACGATGTTATAGTAGTGATATGATTTTGTTGAATAGTATCTGTGATAGTAGATGTTTTCGTCGGTGCAACAATAATTGGATTACAATTTATATTTGAGGTTTGATAAGATAAAGATGACGACGACATCTCATCACCGTAAGAACCAGTAGAAGTAGTCACGTAATGGTCCATACCAGTAACTAGAATATAGGGAAGATGATAATAATGATAGTGAAAAAAAAATATAGAATGACAATGAGCACACAGCAGCACGTACATGAAAGAAGAAAAAAAAAAGAAAGACAAAAAACATATTACTTCTAGCTCTTATATGTAGTCGACAAGAAACTAAGAATAGTGGAGAAAAGTAGGGAAAAAAAATAACTAACGAATAAAAAAAGACAACTGACTATAAGTTTGTAAGCAATTTATTATGTGAATCATTAGTAAAGCTTTATTAATGATGAAAACACAGGAAGGAATTCTCATGGATCACTAGACCAAAATATATAAAATACATAAATATACACAGATTATCAGTCGATAATTGTGCTAATGACTGACTGCACACTGTTATATGTACAGATATACATACATATAAATTGCACTTTCTTCTATCTATGTACTGTTTGGATTACACAATCTAACTTTTTTATTCTATCATAAGTATGAACGCACGACGATAATTGACGATCTCTACTTCTTTTTTTTTCTCTTCGTACTATATAGTTGTATGTCGACGACCAAACAACGCAGTATTCATTCTAATTATGAAGCGAGAAAGGGACGCTGGAGAAGAACGTTTTCCCTTTTTCTTCTTTTTCTTTTTTTTTTTTTTTTTCTTTTTTGTTATTCCCGACGCTTCGACAGCCTCTCTTCATTCTCAGCCTGACTGCCTTTGAAGTCACATAAACAAAAGGACGACAAGCACGAATACTGTCCCTACAAAACATACGAACATATCTACCTACAACTGTATGCATACATTATAGAATGCAACCTTATTAATTATTAAAAAAATGCATCTTCGCTTTTTTTCTTTTTCTTTTTTGTTTCTGAATTAATTTTGTCAATGTTTCTTTTCTCTCTGAATATTCTATAAAACATATGACATATCATGGTCATTAAATATACGAATATCTTTCTCATAGACTACACAAATTTATTGCTTTAATTTTTTAAAATATATATTTATTATCAGATACTTGTCGTACAAGGATGGTGGTAATAATAATTTGCAAATGAATATAAATTGCAAAGAGAAAAAAAATTCATTTGTACCCTATCAGCAGAAATCATCAGTAATGTAGTAGAAATTTATTGCCTAAGTGTATTGTTAACAGATATGTATTGCTATTAGCATTTTGATCCTTTCAATACCCATGTGTACTGTTCTCAATCTAAAATTGACGCCTTTTCTTTTCTCCTTTCGGGTTTTTTTTTTCTTCATAAAAAATCGTTCTAATTCGATTTAGATTCTATCATCGCTCGGTTGCTCTCATAAAACATAGTAGTATGGTTTAGTAACTGCACGCATGAGTATCTACAAGTAACTACCATCAGATTGATCGAATGATCAGCTTGCTAAGAGAACGAACGATTGAATTGAATAACTTACACTGTGAACACGACTAATGTCATCGTTGCTGTCATTCTCGTCCATTACGATTATCATTCATTGCGCAAGATGAAGGAGAATGGCTGTAGTAGTTACAGATGGGGGATGCAACAATTTGTCCCCTTACATACACATATATATATATATATATAGAATACTGACAATCGCAATATTTGATATAGGTGCCTATATATATTTATATATACACACATGGTTCTTCCTTGACGTTCTCATTTCCTCTCATTTTATTTGTCTATTTAAAAAGCAATGAAACCCTAAAAAGTGAAATAAATTATTACACTCATATAAATGATTAGCCTTAGTCTCAAGTGTAAATCAAATTTGTTCTATAGATATTTCTTTTTTACCATAAATATCATCGACGCGTGTTGGTTGATAATGGATAAATGATTCATTCTCATCGTTTCTTGGTAATATATAAGTTGTTGTTTGATTTGTAATCGATGAATCATCAGTATTACAATAATATGAAATCTTTGAATAAGTTGATTGCTGTTGCTGTTGTTGTTGTTGATGATGTGGAGGTGAAAGATGATGAATAAATTGATGCCAGCGTTGTTGCTGAGGTTGCTGTTGCGTTGGATACCACATCTATATATATATATTTATTTGCTTTTTTTTTTCCAAAAATTTCAAATCAGTCGTATAGATTCGATATACTGGGCAGCATTGACGGTTTGTCTAGAAGAACAGAAAAATGAATAGAGTGAGGGAGAGTATACATGACGAACATGTACATGACGATTGTAATCAACTGCGTCTTTCGTTCTCCTCTTCTTCTTCTTCTTTTTCTTCTTCTTCAATTGCACAGGTAAAGAGAAAAGAAAGAATGATGTTCGTCAATGGTGAACCCGTCCGACCGTCGTCCACCACCGCCGCAACTTTATTGCACTGTTGATGGAACACGACCGACGGAAAAGAGAAGAAGAAATGGAAATGACATTTTCTCTTTACTATTATCGTTCGCATTTCTTTCCTTTTTTTTCTCCTTCATCTTGTCTGATGAGTTGTTGGATGGGGATAGTAGTACCCTTATGGGTTGTTATAACGCGAATAGAAGAAAAGAAGAGAGTTCTTGCTACTCATGCCATCCGTCGAACGAGTATATACAGCACGATGCAAGAATAAGAGAACAGGAAAGTTTGTGTGCCTCTTACTTGCACAGAATTTCAACCCATAAAAAAGAAACGACAAATAGACGATAGAATTTCGCCCTATAGCATCGACTGATGCATTAATATACATGCACATGGGAAA
>JAJEKB010021478.1:0-16958 GCA_022393335.1 Macrotrachela quadricornifera | reverse complement strand
TTTTTTTTATTTGTTCATATATATATATATGTTATGAATTATTAATTACAGAAAAATAAATTTTTTTATTTTATATAAAAAAATACTTTTTTTTAAAATAAAGTTCTATCAATTAGCGACATCTTGTCATCACATTGAATACATGTCAATTTGCATTACGATGATTGTCGAGTTCATTAAGTGATACTGTTGCTCCTTCATTAACAATACCATTTGGTGATGGAATAGATGTATTTAGATTTTCTTCATTAGATGTTCTGTTTTGATTAATTTGCCCTAAACAGAAAGAATATTCTTACGATATTTCAGTGGAAGGTGTTTAAAGCTGATATTTTCCATTATAAAAAATAAATATGTAAAGATTTTTTTATATGTATTCAGATATCTGATAGTCAACTATCAAAACGAAAAAAAAAACAAAATCTTAAACCAACAATTACATAAACAGGTTCAAATTTCATACCCAGACATCAAGTATCAGTTAAAATATATCGAATGTTTACTATTCTTATCTTCGTATGTGTCATACATATATTTATTTCGAAACATTTTTACAAAGCAATTGTCCTGAACTCATGTTAGATCTAATAGAATTATAGACTATGGAATAGGCTCAATAAAAATCATAGATTGCTGTAGGAGATCTGAAACAGATGATCAGCAAAATTTTCACGATGGTGGTAAGGACTATCTCCTTCAAAGTTATGTTTATAAGATGAATCTTTAATAATCATTTGTATCTCTCAACTATACTATAATGATTTATTTTTACCTATTTTTTGTGGAAGAAAAAATAGAATTGCAGTTGCCATAAATATATGCCATAAACTATGTATATACCAATAATTTTCATCTGTTTCAACAAAAACAAATAGGACAATTCCTATTATTGCTAATAAAAAACCAGGTAGAAAAAATAAAAGACGTTTACAATTTGGTTGTATCCGACGAGATTTAATTGAAACAATTATCTAAAAATAAGAAAAAGATATTTTAATAATATTTTATTTTTCGATATACCCATGTGAGAATTGTAAAACTAAATGTAATGACAATTAAAGCTATAAATTGTAGATTGTCAAAACGATCACGTGAATTAATAGCAACACATGCTAATAAACCTAATGTAAAAAGAAATACTTTTATTGATCGTGGAATTATTGACATTGTTATTAATGTTATAACAAATGATGAATATGAACCAATAAAATCTGATAATTGTAAACCATCATATTTAAATATACAAAATTTATGAATTTCTTGATCACAGGCATGATAAAACTATTTAATAAAATTTTTCTCTTCTCATAAAATTTAAAAAAAATAAAACTTACAGTTGAAAAAAACATATTAAAAAAATATACAAGTGCTTCTATATATAAACGATAATAAATTGCTAATATTATTGCTGGAATAAACATTAAATTACTAAGTGTTAAAAGAAGAACACTGGGTAAATATTTCCATACATATCCATGACTATCATCAGTACAACCATATCCACGATAACCTAGAAAAATCTTTTAAATATTAATAACTTGTTGATTTGAAAGCATAAATTGATAACAAAACTTTATGTTTATGTCCAATCTATGTCAATATAAAATAGATCAATAAACAAGCATTTCTAAATCGTTATACATTTTCGACAATATTATCGATATGTACAAGCGAAATGAATAGACATTGAATATGATTTAGTAAAAGGGTATGTTTGTCCTGGCTCAAACTATGATCATTCAGGTTCTCATATCCATAGGCCAAAAATTGAATAAAACCCCATAAGTCGATAATAGAAGACCGGAAAAGCAAACTAAAATAGACTTTTTCACTACTCATCAAGACTGATTGAATGACAATAGAACCGATTGAAACGCGATTTAACAGTTGTGGATGTTCCCTCGTAAGAATAGTGTTATAAAGAAAAATTTTACTACATTAAATTTTTTATCATAATGTTTTTTTTTCAATATCTACTCATTTCTATCCATTACTTCTATACAAATATACCATATTTAAACTAATTTCGAATCAATTACAATCAATCTTATATTGATTTAATCAAATATCAAATAAAACATTTTTTACTAACCAGCAATACATGAACAACTAGAAAAAATATTTTGTTGTGATGTTAATATTCTACATTCACCATAAGTTCCACATTCTTGTCGTGTACATGGTGATGATGTTATTTGAAATGTAAGTAATACTGATATATTCATACATTGATTATTTAAACTAAAATATAAATTCAATTTTTTTTTTTTTTTTGAAATAAAATTCTTTATTTTATACTTACTCATTACAATTATATTCTAATGTTAAATACCATAGTGCCATTTCTGGATAAGGTAATGATCGAACTACAAATGAATTTTTTTCAATAAATATTTTATAATCATTTTCACATGTATTATATCGATTTGGTCGATATTTTGATAAACATCCAATTATACTAATATTTACATTTAATGAATTAATTGACTATAATATTTATATTAATAAAAAAAAAAAACTAACGAAAAATATTTATTTCTACCTTAATTTGACTATCAAAATCAAAATGTATGGTTCCACCAATATTTCTATCATCAACAATAAATTCATATGAATAAATAGATAAATCATTTCCATGGAATGTTATTGAATTCGTACTATTATTTGAATCTATAGGTATATATATAAAATCATAATAATAATTAAATATAATTCTTCGAGTTGGATAGATTTTAATACAATTATTATTTGAATAAATTACACATTCTAAAAGAAAAATACAAAAAAAAATTATATTTTTAAAAAATTATTAAAATTTATTAACCATTTGAATGAATAAGCATAGTACCATGAATAGGATTTATTAAACATGATAAATTATTTACTGATATATGAAAATATATCCAAATTAATGCAGCTAATTGATCAATTTCTATTGAACATGAACCATTTTTACAAACTAAAAAAAGCAAATTACAAATAACTTTTTTTTTTATTATATAATAAATTTAACCAGTTTGATAATCATATTGAAAAGAATTTGGTAATCCATTAATACGAGCAAGAATAATTATATCACAATCAGATGACCATTCGGAGAAAACAGTAATTTTAGAATTACCCGGTAATGTATAATATCTAAATGAAGAGAATATTATTTCACTATTTTTCCTTTTTTTTATATGTAAATAAAAAATAGTTTCTATCATGATAGGTATTTCTATTATATAAATAATCTTTATCTTATTTTTTTTTTTTGAAATATTTACGATGTATAAACAAATTGCGAATTATTAGATAGATTAATTTGAAGCGGTTGATTGAGAGTTAGTGTTAATGATATTGGAATTGTTTCATAATTAAGCCATGTTGTTAGATAAATATTACAGTTACTTGTAGATGTCTGAATATTTTATATTCAGAAATATTAAAAAAATTTTTATTTACATACTTTAGATTTACTATTAATTTGTAGACGTTCAATAAATGTCTGAAAGAAATTTATTTAAAAAAAAATAAAAAATAAAAATTTTTATTAATATACCATTGCAAACCATGTTCCTTTTAATGGATTTTTTAATTGAATTGTTGTATTAGATATTGTTGAATTAAATATTGTTTGAAATAAATCATGACGTTTAGTTATATATGTTTCAGGAAATGATTCATTTTGTGGAGCAATTAATGGATATGCATCATATTGAAGATAACTGATTAAAAAAAAAAAAGAAAATTAATTTATAAGAAATAAAATATTAATTTTATTATACAAATGAGTATTTGCAGGATAATTTGTACATTTACCATTTGTATCAATAATTATTGACCAATTAGCTAATATTGTTGGATTGTAAATATTAAATTTAAGAAGTTTAACATCAGCATATTCAGTATATTCATATATACGGATACGAGAATAGTACTGTTCAAAATTATAACCTATAGATTAAAATAAAATTTATAGCAAATTGAATAAGTCATTCTCATTCAAACAGTCATCTTTTAAATATACAGTTTTAGTTGAAGAACAATAAGAGATGTATCGAGATCAGAGATCTGCGAGCTCATGTTTTTTTGAACCCGAATCCGGCCGGGTAATAAAAGAAAACACGAAATCTTGAAAGATAAGAAAGAGATCAATATTTGTTGACTTTCATTTTAATATTATCTAAATCCGTAGGTCATTACAAATCGGTTTAGTTTTGATAGAATCCATTGGTTAGGACCAGGATCTATGTCTAAAAGTTTCTTTTCAATCGAGTTTAATCCCAACAACAACCAATTATGATTTCAATTTTGTAATTATGTTCAAATTAAAATGAATATGATTGCCAAATTCTAACTCTAGTCCTCACTGTATTCTCAATCAATATTCTAGTGAATACTTAACAACAATACTATCTTATTTAGTTTAAAAAGACAAAAAATGAATGTATAAAATATAACATAGAATGACCGAAAAGTCATGCAACTGTTGAACAATGTAAATTATTGTTAAATTAAGACCTTCAGATAATTTACATCATGAAGATTTTGTGGATGCATATGACTAACAGTCTACGATGAAAAAGAATTATACCATGTAGATTATCAATATAGACTACGATAGAATAGAATTAGACGGGAAGAAATATATAGATACATGATAGATGATAATGAAAAAAACATTTGATTATTTATATGTCATCTTAATAAATTGATTCTTCTTTATCGTACATTGTTTTTTTTTCTATTTATGAAAAAGTCAAATTTTATTAGTTAAAAAGATTCGTTAGTCTTGTCCTTATGGATATAAAGTGTAAATATGCCTTAAATAGTGGTATTAAATATCAATCTATTTTCTGTAACTCTACCAAAGACATTCAGTTATTTCTCGTTTGTATGATTTTTGGACTATTCTGTACTCAAGAAGATGAAAATCTTATAAAAAAATTTCTATATAATCGATCTAATACATACCAAAAAAGGAATTGTTTATTGCAAAAGAATAAGAAAGAAGAGTATAAAATAAAATAATCCATCTAATCATTCTTTCTTATTTTCTATCACATCTAAAATATTAATTCTAGATTAAAAATAAATTAGATAAGTTTATATACTTGTAAACTTGCTTTATTTATTTTTTTTTAAAATAAATTGCTTTCTTTCTTAAAAATTTATAATAATAATAGAAAGCAAAACAGATGTCTTGCATTGAATATAGTAAATAGGAACAAGAACAAAAACAGTTTTATATTAAATAATAAATAAAAAAAAAGAAAATCAAAAATGAAAAAAAAAAAAAACAAAAACAAATAGATGATTTAGATAATAAATATTTATTTTTATTTTTTTATTTTTTTTGTTAAAATATATCATCACATCTCGACCAATCTTGTTTTAATTTACATTCCCAATATTCATTTGTATACATATGAATTTCTGAATCAGTTAATGGATCATGTTGTTTTTTAAACCATTTTGATTTATATGAATCATTACTACCGATATGTGAAGATTCACGAGCTTTTCTTACTTGTCGTTGTTTTTCTTCGAGACGTAATTTTTCTTGATTAGCTTCATCCCAACTTCCTTCTTCCATTAAACGTTGATCAGGACGACGACGAGAATCTGTTGGTGCAACATCATTTTCATATTCATTTAATTCAACAGCAAGTTGAGTAAAATTATACATTTTTTCTAAAAATGCTGCTGGCATTTTACGTTGCCATAAAATTTTCATATGATGTGTTTCCATATGATGAGAATGTGTATGTCGATTTGATGTTGATTCAACTGGTCCACCTTCAACTTTTCCTGTCCATGTTCCTATTTAATAAATATGAAATTATACGAAAAAACAATATTAATTATTTTATTTTACCAGATAAAACCCATCGAGCTTGAGAATTTGAATCAGTTATAACACCGGTTACTTTATGTGGAATATCTTTTGAAAAATAACTATATTGAAAATATTTTAATTTACATATATCTTTTGTTGTATGATTTATTATATCCATTTCACCAACCTATATTATAGATACAAAAAAAACAATTGTTTTATTATTTAAAAAAAAGCAATTTTTTTTATTAAATATACATTATCTATCCAAAGTTTACCAACAATTATATTATTAACTAATGTTGTTACTTTTTTCCATGTAAAATGATTACCAGTATTTTTAAATACTAAATGAGAATGACCTAAAAAGAAAATTTTATATTAAAATTTATTAATAAAAAATTCACATCTGTTAACATACTAAGTTATACCATAAGAATGTTTATGAAATAGTATCTCATGAATAAAGGATAAGGATAATCAATACAAATAATTAGAACATAGAGATGCAGAATTTTCCTCATATGTGCCCGTTCGGGTGTGAAGTTTTTTTATAATAGAAAAAGTTTGAAGAATAGTTAATATGGGAAACTCTTGAAAAAATATTATGAGGAGAAATCAAGAGGAAACAGGGAACTTCAAGATTTTACAACCGAAGTTTTAACTATTCTCCTGTGATTTTCTACAAAAAAACAGAATAATATCGTGCATTCAAATTAGTTTCACTTGAGTCGGTTGTTTTGAACCGCTTGAGAAAAGAATTCTAATGTCGTACGAATAGTAACGAAAGGAAGAAAATTGTTGCATGTTTTTGCTTGAGATAAAGTAGGTCTGTAGTTGGTGTAAAAACACCTTAGGGAAATTTTTCGACGAAAATTTCTGCAGGTGGAGAAAATTTTGAAAGATTCTGCATCTCTGTTAGGACATCAAATTTGCTTACTTCTGCTCATTAAATTCACAAACTCAATTATAGGAATCATCGTAATAAACTTGGTAATATTTATTTTATGATTATCTTTTATAGATTTAATCATTTCAGTATAATCGCTTGATATGTTTCTACTATTTTACCTTGAAGCAATAATTAAATCCTAGCTTATCGCATGAGTAACACATAAATTGAAATTAATCTTCCATATTACAAAATGATTAAGAAGTCAAAGTGTTCTTTTCTGCTATTTTATCCTAAAGCAACTTATCACGAAACGCCGGAAAGAAAAAAGGATTATGATCTAGATCATTTTTTGACGTAATATTTTCGATTTTGATTTTTTCTTTCTAATTTTCTTCAATTTACATTGAATTCGGATTATAACAATCTTTTGTTAATATTTTTAATTAAAAAATAAAATTTTACCTAATGGTGTTATACTTAAATATTGCCCTCGAAATTTTGATCCCATAGTAAATTCTTGATATAAAGTCCAACCTTGACCTTCAGCATGTGTTGCTAAAGCTGGTGGATGATGACTAACTTGTTCTAAATAATAAATACTTTACAAAAACAAAACCAAATTTTAATTTATTAAAAATTCTTTACCAGACATTGATCTCCAACCTAAATCATCTGTTCTATCACACTCAAATGTTTCGCCAAGTAATGGATTAAATGGTTTATTAGCACGTGTTGCTGTTGTTGAATATGCTGAAATTGTAAATGCAGCAACATATGCTAATTGTTCCCAATTATCATTTGTTTTAGCTGCCATATCAAGTACAGAACTATATTCAAGTTCTTCAGTCATACGCTGTAACATTGATAATGGTTCACTAAAATTAACTGGTATAGGAATTTTTGATAAATCTTTTCCAACACAATTTTTTATTATACTCCATAAATTAATACTAGAAAATAAAATAATTATTTCATATATATATATATGATTGTTTTTTTTTAATTAAAATTATTAACCTATAATTTGGTCGTTCTCGAATACGATCACGACGTTTACGTTTAGATGAAATAATTTGTTGAGTTTTATTTGTATTTGTTATTGATGAATTGGGATTTATTGTTTCAGTTTCTTTTGATCCTACAATAGAGAGAAAAAAGGAAATATAAATATTTTATTATTTTATATTTAAATAATATACTTTTAACAATAACTACAGGTAAATTCTCATCTTGTTCTTCAGATTCACTTTCATCATCATCAGTAACATCACCTGAACTAACACTATCATCAACAATATTTGTTGATTTTTTATCAGCATTTGATGCATGTTGTTGAAGTCTATTAAAATTAATAGAAATAAATATATGCTTTTATATATATATATATATGTATATATACGGTATACGAAAAGCACTTTCAGCATCATGAAATTCATCATTATCAGATGAGCCATCGCTATCTTCATTTGCATGACGTATATCAGATGATTTTGTTATTGTTTTATCTTTACGTGATGCACGTTGAATTTGTTTTTCTAATTTTGCACTTTGTGATGCAACTTGTTCACACATACGCTCCATACGTATACGAGCATCACGTTCGAATTGAATGGCTTTTTGCCATTTACGACCTTGATTTTGTATTAATTGTACTAATTCTTGACATGCATTAAGCATTGCTATGATAATAAAAATTTTTAAAAATAATCTATTTAGATTTAATTTACCTGTTGATGTTATACGAAATAAAGTAGCACGTTCATTAACACTTTTAATTGTATTTATAGTTGTTTCAGATTTATCAATTTGTTCAAGATCAGTAAGTGTACGATGTAATGCTTGATAATGACGATTAATTAAATCCATACACATTTTAAGATCATCTAATTTTGATTCAAATGTTTTATTTATTGTTGCTAATTCAGCACGTTCACTTGTACCTGGTGATTGTTTTATTTGATCATTTGAAGATATTTGATGTTGTTGTTGATGGTGGTGGTGTTGTTGTTGTTTAGTTGTATCATCAATTGTTGAAACATCTTCATCAGAATCATGATATTGTTTTCGTACTTTAACTGCTTTTTGTTTAGCAAATTCTAATGCATTCATCCAACGTTGTTTATCATTTTCATTTGATGTACGTAAATGTATTATAGTTGAACCATTTGATATAACAAAATGACATGAATCATTTGATGATAACTGTGCTGATTCAAGATAAACTGTACCACGACATGTATGCGTCATTTCATCTTGTGAACGATAATATGATAATATACCAGCTTGTAAAACAAACCAACGTTTTTGATAACCTTTTAAATACTAAATAGAAGAGAAAAAAAAAGAATTTTTTAGGTGTTGAATAAAAAATTTTTATTTTTACATTTGTCCATTTATATAACCATCCACGCATTTCATCTTTTTCATTAGCAACTGATGGTGTTGTTGATTGCATATATTGCGATTGTTGAGAATGCATTGGTGGTGGTACAATACCAGTACCAATAGTACTTAAATTTGATGAACTAATTGTATTTTGCATTGAAGGTAATATTGAAGGATCGTCTGATGATAATAATTTAGATTGATTATCTATTTAAATTATTTTTATTTAGTTTTATTTTATAATTATTTAAGAAGAATTTTACTTGTTAAATCAGTAGATAAATGACGTGAAGATATTAATGCTGAATTCGTATTATTTTTTGGATAAACATTATCGGATATATTTAAACTAGAATCAGTATGTGTATTGTTTGGGTCTTAAAAAGAAAATGATTAGTTTTATTTCATATTTAATTTATTGTATTATTATAACTGTTTGTTTGAATCAATATATTAAAAATATTATTTGAAAATATGTGTAATACTTCTTATTTTTTTTTTTATTATAATCAATAAAAGAACTAAACTATGAATGACTCAATGATAATAGATAGTGTTGATAATCAATACTACGTTTTAAATCAATACTAGATTTTAAATCAAATAGGAAGAAGAAAAAAAAAACTTATTTTAACACATACAATGATGAGTAGCACCAAGTGAATATCGTTTACGATGTGTTCGTATGAATAATGGTGGATGACATCTCGAAACAATTTTGCGCATACGATGTGGCATCTCTTTCGATAAAGTTATCGACAACAAAAGAAGTGAAGAAGAAGAAGAAGAAGAAGAAGAAGAAGAAGAAAAGAAGAGAAAGACAACGAGAGATGAAAAAAAAAACAGAACAACGCAAACAACAAGTAGACCAAGATAGACTATGAAGGCGTTAACATGGAAGAACGATTCGAAAAAAAGAGAACGTGTTCTTCTTCATTTTTTTCTCTTTTTCTTTTTTTTTTTATTATTCTTATTTCGTTAAATAGAATATCTTGTGACAATCGAAAGACCATTATATATCAACATTATTTAAAATAAAAATAAAATACAACACAAAAGTCAACACCTACAAAGACTATATCTATAAATCTTAAACAATAAATTAAATTTTTTTTTAATTTTAATGATATATACTTATATACATACATGATGTATAACTATAAAAATTTATTCATATATCTGCTATATTAAATGAATATAATTAATAATTAATATCAAACAATTTATTTATTGCAGATATTCATCGAGAAACACACTGAAAAGAATTGTTTCATAGACAATAAAAAAAATTCTTTAACCTTCTTTCCTAATAACAATGATACGTCATATATTAAAAAAGAAGAAAAAAGAAAGAGGGAAAAATATGCTTGGCTTAGTTCTTCTTTTTTTTTATTCTCATAATATTAGCCTCAAGAGGCAAAAAAAAAAGTACAATAATTTTTTTATATAGATTAGTGATTCTGTTAGATAGAAATATAAAAAAAAATGCAATATTTTTCTGCTTACCTGTTTTATTATTTAATATAATAAATGAAAATAATCAAATAATCTATAAAAATAACAACTGACTAATCTAAAAATAAATAAATAAATTAATTTAGATTATTTATTGGAAATAGCTGTAAAAATAATAATAATAATTGAAATAGTATTTAAACAAAAAGCTTTTTTCTTTTTGAAAAGTAAGTTATTAATTAACTTGATTAATATAATATTAATATCTGTAAGAATTTAACCTATTTTTGTACTGCCCTGAAGTACTTGAATCTAAATATGTCAAATAGAACTCAAAAGGAAGTTAAATATTAATCATAAACACGTCTTTAATCTGTTGTCGATATAATGCAGTTATATGTGGAATATTTAGTCTTATTTCTTAACTCTTTAAGGAACTATTGTTGATGCACTGAATACTAAATATTTGTTCATCTAACCAAGCTTTTTTTTTGTTTTCAATAAACTATACCTAATAAAATAATAAGCGATTACAGACATGCATAATACTGATTGAAAGTATGAATTAGAAAAAATGAGTCGATAGATTATATTACAAAAAAAAAACCATCTTAGGTTTCATTTATATCTCATGAATACATAATTGTATTTAATTAAAATATTAAACTATCAAACATATGATAAATGTAGAAAGTATTCAACTAATAAATATAATAAACGCTATGACAGGAATATATCGTCTTAAGCTTCTTATATCTAATGGATTAATTCCATTTTTTTTTTCTAACTTAATAATTTTCAACAATTGTATTATAAGCATTGATAAAATTTCGATAATTATTAAAATGCAAATATAAATAAAAACAATAATTTATTTACAATTTGTATAAATTAATATATTTAATATAATATACATGTTTGAATATTGATTTATGATTAAAATTTATTCCATGTAGAAATTGAAAAGTTATTCAATCATATCATATTCGTTGATATTTAGGTTTTTTTTATTAATTAATGATGGTACATTTATTGTATTAAAATATACAAATAAATTTTTATAAACTAGAATTAATAATAATTGATTATTATTCTAATATTTAATGATTGTAAATAAATGATGACAAAATTTTTTAATATGATATAAATAATAAAGAAAACATATCTAAAAAAACGATTTTATTTTTTTTTTTTGTATTTTTTTAATATCTGATAATGTTTTTATGAGCAAATAATGAATGTCAAGCTGGATTAAATTTTTTTTTCTTATTATAGAAGGACGAAAAAAAAAAAATGAGAACACCGGAATAGCAAAAAATAAAGAAGAAAAAAAAATGCTGATTTATGTCTTTTTTCTTTTTTTCATATATACATTTATATTTGATCAAATAATTCAATCATTCGGTGTAGTTGTAGTTGTTGTTGTTGTTGTTATCGTTGTTGTTTTTCGATAGGCTTCACCAGTTTTGCCATCATTGCTAGCTTGGGACTATATATAAAGAAAAATTAATGATTCGTTTTAATACATTTATTTATAAAATAAATTCTACCGATATGATATTAGTCTCGCAAGAAAGAAATAGCAGACTTTAAGACTGAAGTTTCTCGTTTTTATTATATAAATATATTCAAAACTATAATTGATATTAATGTTTCATAGAAGATATATATTGAAAATTGATTATGTTAAATAATCCTTATATAGAGATGGAATTGATCTATTACATCTCTAGTTTTTTTTAACAATGAATAAAATGATACAATATAGTTAATTCATAATAGAAATAGATTAAGTATTGAAAATAAAATTCTACTGACATAAATTCGAACAATGATTTTTTCATAATTTCACTCTAATATCGATAATTATAAAACGTTCAATATACTGTGAACTGTTTTAAAAAATAAAATTATATATATAGTTTTAGCAAAAAATAAAATAATTAATAATATCTTACCGCTGGTAATTCTTCAATTGTTTCAATAATTGTAACTTTTTCAGCGTCTACTTCCTCAATTGGATCAAATATAAAATTGTCTTTATATCGTGATAAACTTAATGCAAGTGCAATAGATGGATCATCTACAACTAATAATTCGCCAAGCTAAAAAATAAAAAAACAATAAAATATTTTTTTTATTTATCTTTTTTTATTTTTTATACTTTAAATTGAAGTAAATGATCAAAGAAAAATTCGTCTTCACAACTGACTAAAGGTGTTTCATATGTTAATTGATATGGCATATTAAATTGTGTTGAATCATTATCATCATATGGTAATTTAAAACAACGAAATATAGCCGAAACAAATTTTGTTTTACCAATAGCTTTTTGGATATCTTCATTTTCAATTGTAATTGGTTTAGCTGTAACTAGACGTGGTTGTGTAAAACCTGCTTCTGTTGCATATAGAATTAAATCTTCCCATCGAAGAGCACCACCTACATATTCTCCTATGTATTTATAAGAAAAAGAAAAAAAAAAGATAAATAATATTTTCTTCAAATAAATATCTGACCGGATAATATATCTTGATATTCTTTTGGTATTGGTCGATTAACATAAACGTCTGAAAAATAAAATTCTCCACCAGGCTTTAAAAGAAAAAAAATATTTATATTAAATTTTATTTAATAAATAATAATAGATTTATATTTACTTTAAGTATCTTACAAACACCTTCAATAATTGCCTTTTTATTTCTTTTATAATTAATAACACTATTTGATCTATAAATATTTATTTAATTTTATAAATTGTTTTTTTTTCTTTTTTTTAATTTTTGCTTTAAAACTTACACAACAACATCAATTGAATTTTCTTTAAGATTTGTTTTTTCAATTTGATCAATTTCACCTTGAATAAATTCTATATTTGTTTTATGTAAATCAAATTTTTGTTTATGATAATCAATATGTTGGCGAGCAAAATTTAACTAGAATAAAAAAATAATCTTTTTATGATAAATTATCTTTCAAAATCTACAATTTAACATTATTTGAAAAAATGTCATTTTACATAATAGCTCAATTCTAAATGTAATATTATTTGTTCTATTATAGAGACATGCACTATTCCCAGGAGGCGGAAGAAGAAGAAGACGACCGTGCCCTAGATATGTTAGCTATAAAGCTAGGTTTTTTTTCATCAGAGGCGTATCCCTAGTTTCCTGTTTCAATAACCAAAAAATAAAACGAAATTTTCAAAAGCAGGAGGAGGGACGTTACATCCCACGCAACCCTACCCTCTTATCTATTTATATAAAAAGATTTCGTTTCTACATTGGTTAAATAAATTTTTCATGCAAGCTGCAATACTTACTGCTGTGCTTTTGCTTAAAAATGAATATTACTAACAAAACTTCATCAAAAATCTTTTGAAAAAAGAATAAATATCAATTTCTAAAAAGTCAAAGAAAGGGATTAACTTGTTAATCCGTTTATTTTAGTTAAGATATCATTAATTTTCTTGCCTTATAACGAATATTAGTGTGTATATACTTAGTTAAGTCATGTTCAACTGACTATCTTTTCATAATTCTCTCGATTTTATTACATATATCAGTATTAAATTCTTGACGACGAGAGACATCTGTATACATCCCCCGTCGCCAAGGGATTAATAATTGGACATTTATTTCCTTTGAAATAGTATAGTACAATACATTAAAAACAATTTGGCAAAATAGACTTGTCTAGTTTTGATGAAATGGTTACAGCAGTTATCAAAATTCCTTGTTAGTTGTGGTGGCCTTCGTTACTATCTTCAGACTACTACAATCCTTCACTTCATGTAACAGACGTCGTGCACATCTCCTGCATATCAATCAACAAAATGTTGACAAACATGATGATTATTACGTCTCTAAAAAATTTTCTCATAGTAATAAGGCTTACATTGAGGAATTTTAATTCTAATTTTCTGTCAAAATATAACGACTAAAATTAATCTTTGATTTCTTTTCGATAACAACAACTATAGATCATAAAGTAATTTATCAATCAAAAACAAATATATCTTTACTTGATGCTCTTCTGAATCAATTCCAATAACATGTCCATTTTCTCCCACAAGTTTTGATAATATAAAAACATCACGACCAACACCACAACCAAGATCAACAACTGCACAACCTTCTAATTTAGGTGGAAATAAAACAAAATTTGATTGATGCGATCTAAATTATAAATCAATATTTATTTTTTTGTACTAATTGATTTAATCCAACAAACTTTGCTATTATATCTGGATGTATTTGATCAATAATAGAATTTAATATACTTGGTGTTTTTAAAAGATTTGGTTTAACACGTGAAAAATGATCCGTTTCCGATTCTTCCTCTTCTTCAACACTATAGACTTTTTTTGAATCATCTTCTTCATTTGGAGATGGTTTTGATTCTGTTGATGCCGACATTTTTTTTCTCTGTAATTAATCTATATTATAATAATACAAATCTCTTTACTCTTTTGTACAACAATACGGAGGTTTTTATCTCTCTCGAAAGGATGCTTGGCAATAATCATAGAAAAGAAAAATCTGGTATTTTCTCTAAAAACATATAAACACAATTCTTCTTCGTCTATATCTTATGTATTAACCAATCATTTTATTTTGTATTAATGACATCTATTGTAAGGAATTTTGTTTTTTAAAATTTAAAAATAAAATTTTTAAATAAAATAATTTTTTTTAATTTTTTTAAGAATTTTTTCTTCTATTAATTTAATAATCAACAGTTTTTTATTGGTTAAATTTCATCAATTGTTTATTATTTTTTTTCTATTCATCTTTTGTCAGTTACATCAAAAAAAAATTTCATTGTCATACATATATAGACATCGAATATTATTAAACAAAATCAAACTATACATATTTATATAAATAGGTAAGAATAAAATAATAGGATTTAAAATAATATTAAAGTAAGAAATAGGTCGAACCATTTTATTAAATGTACTCAAGTCAAACATAAAGTGCAACTATTAAATTTTTCATATTGCATCTTTTTTTTTTTAAATAAAATGTATTTAGGAATTAAAATATGAAAACCAAAATTCTGTCATTTATTATGAGGTATCAAATATGAAAATATTTTCATAAGAATTTTTTATTTATTAATTATATAAATAATAAGAATTGAGTGAGTGTTTTATTAAACCTATTAAAGTAATTGATTATTAATCCTACTAAATATATATTAATAACATTTGAATGACGAGATAGAAATGCTATTTTTAACATTTTACTCAGATGAAATAATTAGTATTTTTTTTTGTTTGTTTGTATTTATGGCAAGTAATAGAAAGGGAACAAAAATGAAATATGTCAATTATTGGTTAAAGGATTTTTATATAATGTATAGTTCACATTTTTTTTCCCTAAAACAATATACATTGAGAAAGAATGTTTCGATGATATAAGAATATTCTTTAAATAAAAATGAAATATTTTCATTATGTCATTGAATAATTCTCCTGACAAAACTATTTTAAATTTCGAATATTATAAAGGCAATAAATATTAGATATTTATATTTTAATTTTAGATTCTACTCCTTCATATATTATTACAGCAATTATATCAATTAAATACTTATCATTTCCTGATAATAATTCTTTTTAATTTACATTTAATAATAAAAACATATATTGCGCTAATAATATAGTGTATTGAAATGTTAATATACGATATATTAGATATTCTAAAGAAATAGAAACAAGGTTAGTACGCTCTTCTCTAAAAGTCATGCAACATAATTTAACACTCTTCATTTCGATGATTAAACCTATTAGTGATATTCTAAGACAATAGCTGTAGTCTAACAATTTTAAAAAGTTTACTCATATTGATTTCATTTTCAGATATGGTACGTGAAATTGTTACATTACAAATTGGAAATTATTCAAATAACGTTGGTGTACATTTATGGAATCATCTTGAATATGAACAAAATCATAATAATATACTAATTGAATATGATACATATTATACATTTAATAAAAAAACAAATATACCATCACCACGTGTATTAATAATTGATTATCGAAATACATTTGGTCATTTATATGATGAATATGAACCAAAAATTCAAGATTCATCAATTGAAATAATTAATCGTGAAGATAATAATAATAATAATCATTATTGGTCAAATAATTTAAAAACAAAAGCAAAATTTCATCCAAAATCATTAATACCATTAACTGATTATTGGTATCCATTAAATGATAAAGAAAATCAATTTGATATATATTCCATAGGACAAAAAGTTTCTAAACAAATATTTGATCAAACTGAAAATTCTTTACATTATTTATTAGAATCATGTGATTCATTACAAAGTTTTCGTTGTTTATATGATATAAATAATAGTTTTTCTGGTATATATTCATCT
>JAJEKB010021477.1:77132-117100 GCA_022393335.1 Macrotrachela quadricornifera | reverse complement strand
GATCTATTTTCTCTAACATCATCATCATCATCAATTCGTTCAAGTAAACGTTCTCGTATAAATCAAATAAATACAAATGATCGTGATGAATTTGATGATTTATTTGAATCAAGTTGTTCAACAAAACGTCGTCGTATAAATAATACAAAACCATTAACAGATGTTTTTGATTTTGAACATCCATCAACATCAACAAATACAATAAAAAATAATAATAATGAAAAATTAACAGAATCATTAAAAAAGAAACGAAGTATTATTCATAATGATGATGATAATAAAGCTATAGATGAAATTTTTAATAATGATACACGAAAAAAAATTCGATATTCAGTAAAATATGAAGAATCAACTGATCTATTAGATATGTTTAAAACAAAAACACATACAAATATTCCTCAAACAATATCAACTATTAATGATTTTAAAACACCTATTTATTCAAAAAATTCAACTACACAAAAAAAAATAAAAATGTTCTTTGATGAAAGTGATCTTGTATCATTACGTGAACAATCTAGTGAACAAAATAATATAGTAAATCTATTATTTATTTATAGAAATAAATAAAAAAAACAAATGAAAAATAAATTACTTTTTCGTTTTTTAGAAAGATTATGTTCATGTCAAACCTGTGTTGATTACCGGTGGAGAATGGTTATCAAAAGAAGCCGAAACAAAGGTATGATTTAAAATTTTATTTTCAATACAAACATTATAAATATTTCTATAGAATTAGTCAGTAAAATGGTAAATTAATGAGAAATATCGAATAGGAAAATGTTTGAAGGTCATTTCTTTTCATTATTTTATTTATTTAAATCTTTCTATAACTGTATGGATAGACATAAAACTTTCATCTTTTAAGATAGTTTCGCCTTAATTAAATATTTTAAAGAACTTTCCGATTATTTCATTAATTACAGAGATGAGAACGTAATGCCTACTATTCTAGTCATACATAACAATCAAATTTTATTTCACAATAAATGATGACAGATGGTTAGATTAACAAAGTTAAGCTAGTTTGAGATAAATAATTACTCTGCAAACATCTGAAATTTATTCTAAAGAACATTCTTCGATGTTCTATTATGGTCATAAGTAGAATTAAAAAGAAAAACCTCTAAAAATATTCAGATCCATAGGCTATTGATGAGAAGTAATGATCATTTTGTTGAATAAGACTAAAATAAAGAAGTGTAACTCAAATATATTTAATAGTCATTATATAATTCTGAAAGCTTCAACTCATATAAACATGTCATTCTCGAAATATTCAAGTTCAAAGTAAGTCATCTATAACTGTTCGAGAATAGATTATAAATCCGAATACTTATCGAATTTTTTTTATTTCCATTGATAATCATAATATGAAGTTAAATAATATCTTGCAGTTAGAAATGGTTTCTTATGAATATTATTAACTATGATTAGAGATAAAAACGATTGATACTTGTTGAATATATTAATTTTCTATTTAGTCAATATGTAAGACTATTGAACCGTCTGATAATTCAACTGTTGATAATAATATTCCCGATGATCAACGTAATTTAATGCATATTCAATATGCTTCACTTATTGTTGATGATGAAAATAGTAAAAATAAAAAATTTAAAGAATTAAAAAAAAATTCTCTAACACAACAATCATCAAATAAGAAAATTCTTGATGGAAAATCGTTTCAAAAAGTATGTTAAATATTTCGTTTTGTTTTTTATTTTTATTTTTATTTTTTCATATTAGCAACTTGTTCTATCTGATTCAACAATTGTACGAAAAGAAAATCTTCAAAGTTGTTATAATGCTCTTCTTGAAGATATTAATAAGCCACGAACAACAACAACAATATCATCATCAAATAAACAAAAAAAATCAGTAAATTAAAATGAATTAATCTTTATATTCTAATATAAAATTCATTTTAGGCGACATCAAAATCTTCTAAAAATGATGAAATTATAATTAGTGATGAAGAACAAATTGATAATATTGATTTTTTTGATTTACCAATTCGAAAAAAAAAATTTTGACCGTACTTTCTTTTTTTTTTGTATATAATTAATTATTTTTGTGTGATATTCATTTCTTCTTCTATAATCTTTATCTTTTTTTTGTCTTTATAGCTAAAAAAAAAACGTTTGTCTGTAATAGTAAAGAAGAAGGAGAAGAAAATGTTTTCATTTGCCTAGAAACTATGTTCATGACATAGATCCGGCCGGAGAAAAAAAAATAGATGAATAAAAAGGTTCTTTATCGAACCTTCATTATCATTCTTTGAATTATTCTTCTATAGAAAAAAAAAAAGGTTAGTGTTAATCAGTGATACAAAGCATCCAATTAGACATTTTCTTTTATCTATCAGTGTGTTTTCAAAACGTCTTAAGTATTTTTCTTTTTGTAAAACAATAAAAACAAGATGACTTCGAATCTTAATGATGAACATATTCAATATTTACAACAACGTATTGATGCAAATCGTGGAAGTTCTACTAAGAATGAAAAGAAAGACAAGTAAGTTAAGCAAAATTGTATTCAATCATTCTCTTTTTTTTCTTTCTAATGGAAAGTATTCTATATATGTGTGTAGAAACTTAAAAGTATTCGGAAATAGAGCAATTAACTAAAAAAAAATTTCGTGAAAAGAAGAATAATTATGATTGATTAATATATATTTATGATTATATTAAAGTTTCATCAGATTTTCTTATAATCACAATCATTTGCATTGACTATAGAAAATTTGTTAGACTAGAATACGAATATGTATGTTGATTATTATGTTAATATTCTTAACAGTCGAATTAGTGTAGAATATTAGTAAATAAGAATCAAAATAAATTTTTATCCTTAGCATAGCACGATACATATGTATTTCTATGTAATAAATTATCCTAGATGAACGCAAATGTTTTATGTATATATTACTATACAATACAAATAATATTTATATTTCAATGTTGATGACATATTTAAATATATTTATCTTTATTTTTTATATTTATATGTTAGTGATGACATAATCAATCGTCGACACAGCATAGCTCATATCAATTTTCGTAAAGCTATCTATCGAAGTCTGTCATTACCTTATGAAAATGATGAATATAATAATGTTATATCTTATGTCAAATATTGTATAAAAATTTTTTTGATTTGTATTTTTATCATAACAATTGGTTCCGCAATAAAATTCATATGGCATTTTAATCGTCATCAAAAATTATAAAAGAAATACAAAAAAGAAAACTATTTTTCAATTTAATCATGCATTTATATAATTAGACATTGTATATATATTTTTTTTTCTTTTTCTTTTTAATTGTCATATTAGTTTGTTTAATAATGAAAATATAAATATTCAGGTTGATGAAATCTTGATAAGTTCTTTTCAATTAACAAATATAATTGAATCATTGAGTTTGTTAATTATCAAGAACTGACAAAATAAGGACATGCTCAGTATCTTTGTCAACACAAGCTACAACAGGCATCATTGTCAATTAGACAGATATAATGATAAGTTCTTAGATTGGATAATTGAATTCTATTCAAAGATTATATGCATTGATAAACAGTCGACAAAATGACTTTCTTTTTTTTCAAGCAAGAAAGTCGATTTATTTTACACAAAAGTAGATGTTAATGACTTACCATATTAATATATTAATATTATTATTATTATTATTATTATTAATATTTCATTCTATTTCTGCTGTTCATTTATTGAATACAACATCGGGTATATATGTTGGACAAACAGTTAATTATCGTAATATAACTATTCAACGGTATCTTGGTATTGAATATGGTAGAATTACAAAACGTTTTGATCGAGCACAACCAATTATACGACGAAATAATTCAATTATTAATGCAACATCATTTGGTCCTATATGTAAACCAACAATAAGTTCATGTACAACAGATACGTTTCCTTTAAAAGTTTCTTGTTCAGTTGAATATGGTATATTTTCATTAAATTCACCAACAACTGAACAATGTCTTTTTTTAAATGTTTTTATTCCAATAACTAAGAATAATAAAAGAAAAAAAGCTATATTTATGTGGATTCATGGAGGTTCAGGTCAGATTGGTACAGGAAATTTATATGATGGAACTATACTTGCTGCTTTAGGAGATATTATTGTTGTAACATTTAATTTTCGTCTTAATCTTTTTGGTTTTCTTTCATCAGGTGATGAACAATTAGAAGGTAATTTTGGTTTATATGATCAATTAATGGTACTTGATTGGATATATAATAATAGTGAAGCATTAGGTGGTGATATTCAACGTATTACAATTGGTGGTCAATCAGCTGGTGCACCACATGCATATTATTTAGCATTATCACCATATAATCATGGTCGAATACGTCGTTTAATATTACAAAGTGGTTCTCCTTTTAATATTTGGTCACATATAAAAGCTGATCAAGCTATGGAAAAATTTAATGTTATTGCTCATGATAATCAATGTGGAATGTTTATAAAATTTGATGAAAAATTAAAATGTTTACGTGAAAAAGAATATCATTTAATTATTGAACATGAACATCTTGGATATACAAGTGCTAATCATACAAATGTAGTTACTAATGGAGATTATATGAATAGATTTCAAGAAAATATAGGATTAAATGATACATTAACAGATATTGATATTCTTATGGGATCGAATGATGATGAAGGTAAAGTTAAATAATGTATAATGTAGAATATTTAGCATTTTCGCGTCGGATGCTTCTTATATAGAATGATGACATTTTTTTTTGTTCACACAGGTGTTACATTGTAGGCAATGTTCGATCTATTATAACCTTCACTCTTTCCCTCCTCCAGTACTATAGTAGAATACCATCATACATGCATATTCCATCTAGATTTTCTTTCATTCTGTTCACATGCATGAAAATGCACAAGTCATCTCATGTGTATCACTCTATTTTAAGATCTATTATATATTGAAATAGTTCTTATATATAAATGAAGCAATAAAGAGCAGAATCTATTGGATGATGAAATTTTCAGCAATAGAAAAGTTTACTTTAACTTCCAGACACAAAAGCTTTTCACTAAAAATAACTCCGCTGTGAAAGGATTAAAAAAAATTTTTACGATGAAAATTCTGAATTTATTTATATATTTTTTTTCAGGTGCCTATGCTGCTGTAGTACCTATTCTTATTGAACAATATAATCAAGTATCTGCAACATTTAATGATATAAATTTTACTGATATTTCATTAAAATTTCTTGCTGTAATGCAACCAAATAAAACTTGTTTGTATCAAAAAGCATTAGAATTGTATGTATAAATAAAAAAATTTCTACTAAATTTTTTGTTTATTTTTATTTTGTATAGATATCATATTAATAAAATTCCAAATAATTGTTCACAATCATATGATTGTCATTGTTCTTCATTTTATAATTATTCTCGTCTTATAAGTGATGTTTTATTTTATAATGATTATTATCGTTTTCTTCTTCAACATATTAAATATTCAAATCGAACATATATTTATCAATATTCTTATCAATCATCAAAAAAACATGTAACACCATGTTATGATTATTTATATAAACATAATTTAGTTGGTCATTTTGCTGAACTTGAATATACATGGGGTATACCATTTTTATTTGATAAAAGAGATTCATCAAATAATTTAATACCATTAATTAATTATATTCCATATAAAAGAAATAATTATACAAATGAACAAATGGAATTTAGTGAACAAATTATTGAACAATGGTCAAATTTTATTAAATATGGTCAACCAAATAGTATAAAACTTCAAAATCAATGGATACCATTAATGAATATATCAAATGGATTTATTATGCATTTAAAAATAAATGAAAGTCAAATGAAACAATTTGAAATTCCATCAAATATACAATTTTGGATGAATACATGTTCAATAATAGAAAATAATACAATTGTTTATATGAATAATCAAGTTATGATTGATGAAATTTCATTGACAATATTGATTTGTACTAGTTTATTTGTTATTTTATATTCTACAGAATATTTTATGAATTAGTTTTAGTAAATTAATAAACAAAATATGATTTAAAACTTGAAAATCTAAAATATACAAACATATCATTTTCGAAGTATTTGAAAAGAAAACGATATATTCTAAGATTTGTAACAAACTGAGGAGTGAGGGTGTGAATGTATTTATTTATATTTCTTCTTCTGTTCGTTATCATTATTACCGTAGTAGATTGCACTACTAAACATGCACGAATTTTATTGAGAAACAATAACAAATTCTACATATGAATTAAGGAATTTTTTTTTACACATGTCTGAATCCTACCATCGAGTTTTGAGATGCAAAGGCATCGTTACTAATGTTTAATAAAAGTTGAATGAGCACGCAAAATTCAAAAATATTATCTGCATTATACAAATCAATTAGATTAAGATATCATGTAACGTAAAGGACATTTTATCGATGAAAAGTTTGAAGATAATCATCATATTTTGATCTAAAGAATTGATTCTTTTGTCATTGATAAAGACCTGTTTATAGTTCATATTCATGAGAAAAATGTTGATAAAACTTATTGGAAAGTTTTAATATTAATTTCAGTATTACATGGTACGTCTTGTGTTTTTGTCGATAGTTTAGAATAAATTATTCTTCTGTCTACAATTAAGATTGATTTCAATATTAATCAGTAAACAATATAACGCCTGAACAAGGAATCCTTGTTGTTACTAAAAACATAAAGAATTTTATACTTGAAAATTTCCTGTAGTTGCTAGACTCTAATTGTTGCTAATTCTTCATGATTATTTATATCAGTTTCTTTGTGCTAATTACTGTTGATAATTAAATATTCTACATAACTAATGAAATTCTTACATATCTATTGATAAAATTTTGCTGACAATATTCGATTGATTGAGTAAGATGTATGGAAAACTTGATTCAGGGAAGAGAAAAGTGGAAAAATATAATTCACCATGCAACCACAGCAGTATATCGATGATGCATATTCACAGTAAGCTTGAGATAACCTTCTTTTTATATACAGTAATAGAAAGCCCGATGCAATATTTTTTTATGATGTTTGATCATCCTTCTATTAATATTATAATAGCAAAATACCTCATTTGCTATGATGAGTGATAGTTACATAAGGTTTCATATTGTTTTTCATATATATTTTCTTCTTGATCGTGTCTTTGATTTTCTATCTTTTTTTCGTCTTTTTTCTTCTCTTTTCAACTTCAACAATTAATACATATTAGAATGCACAATGAAGTACAGAGACAAGTTCATCAAATGCTCAAAATAATCGTTTTCATTATTCACAAACAATCGCATTCATTGAATTCATTTATCGAATATTTTTTATACACTTCTTTATTCAAAGAGCACATATGAACTTGATCACATGGCGATGTAACGATTTGAAATCGTTTTTCTATCTAGATTTTGTTTGATCAAGTTGAATAATCAAAAATTGCATGATACCAACTGCGAAGAGTTCAACGCTATGGTGTTATTTTCATACTTTTTCATTTAAGATAATTGAATACATAGTATCCTATTAGAAATAAGCCATTATTACGGATAGAACATGGAAAAAGGAGATCAAGAAAAGAATACATATCAAAACTAATGTTATCGTCCTACATTGTGACCAAACATGTCTTATTGAAACTTTATTCTTATGATATTAATCCTTTAGTTGCGGGATCTTTTTAGGGACTTAAAACTCGTTTTTTTGCTATCATATTTGATTGTAAATTAATCTTTAGGCCTAGTTTATTAAGAATTTTTATAAATATGGATGTTCATTTAATTTCGTCATGTATGCAATCATAGGTTTTGCTTTGATATATTTGCGTTATTTTTATTAAATACTATTGATGCATCAACCTTTTCACAAAAAAAATGCAATCTTGCTTAAATAGCGCAATTCAAATAAACGCAAAACGAAAACTCTCTTCAAGCATGATAATTTTGATGATGTCCACATAGACAATTACGATAAGCTGTTTGATCTGATTTGTTGTCTTGTAATGGCAATCCAGTTACATTTGCTTGTCCACTTGCTACCTTTCCATTAACAGATACCGATGCACTTGAACCAGAAAGAAATTTTTGTGCTGCTGAAACAGGATTCCAACGGTATTGAGTACATGCACATTTTCGACATTTACCAGACATGTTCGTTTGTTATTACAATACTGTCGTTGAAGTAAAGAATACTTCGTACAAGTAATATTTGATGTTTTATATATAGGTAAAGTTGTGAGTCAAATAACACAAGTAATTATTCATTCGTCGTCCTTTTTGTTACAGTTATAGAAATGAGTAATGCATTGGCAATATCATGGAGGTTTTTTCCCTATGTGAAAATGAGGATGTATATGTGAGTGACATGGTATATGCGTCGATTCAGACATTTGGAAAGACTTCGAATTTGTTATAGTATTGTCAATAATTGAAAGAATGTTATATTTTTTTTTTATTAGAAGATTTAGAAGAACCGCTTTATTAAGAATAGAATGTGCATATTTATATGACAAGAGATGATTATTTCTTCGATTATTCTCACCTGCACAATTCAACATATACTGGGAAAAAACCTATTTGACATCTTTTGTTTGCAATTTGGAAATAACAAAGTTCTATATAAGTCAAAAAAACAAAAAGGACAGAAAGAAAACAAATTATCAAAATGAAAGAGAAAAAAATACCATATGGTCACATATATGAAAGAAGAGAAGAGAATATCATATATGTGAAGAAATAGCAAACTAACATCTGATTTGTTCGCTTACAGAATTGTTGAAAGAAAGTTTAAATAAAAAGAACTTACCAATACAATTCCTTAATAGGACAAAATATGAAGCACATGTTTTTTTCAGAAATACATATTGATAAACATATGTAAAATGAAGAATTTAAAATAAATAGTATGTTCTATTGCTAGTTTCACTCGCTGTATACATTGATTTAATATTTTCCAACATTAATATTGATATAAACTTTGTATTTAATTTAAAATTTTATTCTATTTTCTTCATAAGGAAATTCTTTTCTCTGAATATTGTACTTTCAGTTTTCTATATAAAAATGAATCAAAATGATAATATTTTATTTTTAACATTTTTAATAAAATTTTTATTGAATACGCATAATTAAATTCATCCAGATAAATAACAGTTTTTATGAGTATAATTAAAAATCTTTTTCTTTCGGCTTTTTAATTATATTCCTCACAAGCTAATATATGCTTCTCTATGTTCTTTAAGTTTATCATAGGATATTTTAGTTCTAAAAATCAAACTTTAATACATAATGAATAATAAGATATACTTCAAGTTTAGTAAACCATTGACACTTATAAAACCTAGTCACAAACATGACACATAATAAGGTGATAGAATAAGAAATCAACTATACGATCTTTCTTCGACCATACCTGATTACTTGTAACATAGGAAATGAGTTGAATATGGTAAATAATGAACTGATAGTTATTACCTAATTTGTTGCAATTAAATATTATCCCTATTTTCTTATGCAAATATATAATCCATTCATATCGATAATCTACGTGACTTATAATAAACATATTCGACTGCTTTAATAACCATGAAGTATAGTTCCGTATACTCTGAATAAAAGAACTGAATCATTACGGTAATTACATTAAAATCTCAGATAAACATTCATCTTCTGATCGTTTTCATGAATAGAAGGAAAGAGAGTATATACTTTCACATTTGATTCAAATATTCATGCACGAACAAAACGCATTAAAAACATTTATCATTATCATTTCCATTATTTTGTATCTAATACTAGCGCTTCTGACAATGTGATTGTATTGCAACATTTGGTACCTTTCATATTGTGGTATATAAATGGTCTTGTTAGTTTTAACTGGGCAGACAAAATATGTGCATTTAATCCAAAACAAAACATAGACAAGAATAGGGTCAGTTCCAGTTTTAAGTGCAGATACACAAAAGATTGCTCACTCATATTTGAGAAAATTGAATGATTTAGATTACAGATGAAATAGAAACATTTGTATTGTTATCAATAATATGATTAATTAATAAAATATGAAGAAGTTATCTGATTTGATCATCATAGTTTATAATCTTTCTTTATTTGTCTTTTTTTCTTCAAGTAAAGAAAAAGTTATTTACATTATAAAATAAATCTATATCTACATGTGCTTGTATGTATATAGTCATGCATTCATTTATATTTTTAAAAAAGAGAAACAAATAGTGAGTCCTTCAGTTTGAAACCCGATGAAGTCTTCTGAGGATTTTGGAATATATTTATTTTACAGAAAATTCACAAGAAAACCAATAGAATCATCTTGTTTTTGAATAATTTTATTTTCGCAGTACTGTGAATTTTTATTGTTTTGATAATCTGCTGAAGAAAGTTCGAACTTGTTTCAATTGAAAATATACTATAGTTAGTAAGTGAATATTTTTTTAATCAAAAAATAGAATATGGCAATCTGAAAGAAGGTGATCAGTATAGAAATACTCTCTAATGTATATTTAAGTGTACTGAAGAAAGAATTATTACTAATTATGTGAGAAATTAATGTTCTTCATCATCATTTAAATGGTGGTATCAATTATTTTGCAATAATTACTGACTGCATAATTCAATAAAAAATATTCAGACAAATAAATAGTAAGCTTCAATCTAATTTCTATATTGCAGCAGATTATCAAAATTTATTATTTGGGCAGATAACTAGTTACATGCAGTGTTACAATATATATAATATATATGCATAAGATGCGTGATTATAATAAACAATACACTTTATAGAACAACATTGATTGTTAGTCTGATGATATTATTGCAATAAATAAGATGTTTTGTAAAAATTTTCTTCAAATCGAATATTGGTAATGAGAATTGTGGGTTTATTTACATAAAAGTATATTTTTAACTTCTTTTCGAAATGTTTTTGATACAAGTAAATTGGTATAGCAGCCAATACAAAATGGAATATAAGTGAAAAAAGTCGATAAATATCTCATAAAGAGTTCAATTTGTATTTCCTCGAAGGTTTTAATGTTATACTGAGTAATTTGTGAATACATAACATACACTGTTACTACCATGCTAAAAATAATATAACTACTGATATCAATAAGAAGAATCTGAATTAATTGACGATCTTTTGAATGAGCATAATGCACATCAACTTTTGTTGTTATCTCACTTATTGATAAAATATGAACAGGTATTATACGGCGTAGACTTCGAACATTCTTTATAGTCCATAGTCCCAAAGCCATCATTAATAAAGGCACTAGGATTGCTTTGATTATAAGTGAATAATAAGCTAAGTATATTAAATATATACCCGATTCAAAATAGCAAACAAAATAATTTGGTGCAAATTGTGTAATATTTGAGAACACTAATATATGGCTATGAAATACAATCCAAAATAATGTTCCGCTAATGATACATATATAAGCAAGATGATGAGTACTACGTCGTCTTGTTCGAGCATTTGATGAAGTAACTAATATTCGATCGATAGAAGCCAGAATTAAATAAAATGGACTTAATATATCTGCGACAAGTGCGATAAAAATACTGAATCGACATATATGTAGATTGTATGCAGTAAGTATAATTTTATAACCTAGTTCTAGTGTTATGAACGATATGACTGGATAGATTTGAATAAGATTAGCAATGCTGAATGCAATGATATAGAAGAAACATGGATTTTTACGTAAATTCTTTTTGAAAAAGACAAGCAAACTAAGTATGCAGCTCACACTACCTATACATATCAGAATTGGACCGCCAAATTGATATAATTTTTGTTGTGCTAATTGTAATGATGCGACAAAATCAGTAATCGATGATTGTGAAGACATAGTGATTAATATTTCCAGAAAAAATGTCAATAAAAAATGTATATAATTTTTTTCGTCTTAAATTAATCAAAAATATTATGTTGGTATTTTCTTGTTATATCATTTGTTTTCTATTAAATTTCTCATTTGAGTTTACATGTTTATATGAAAATACTTCATGATAATAACTTTATTGGTTTAATTGAAACAATAATAAATGGAAAAAAGAAAATCTGATTATTAGTTCAGACTAAAAAGTCCTTGATAAATTAATTTCTGTAAGCTATTTTGTTTTGATTAATACTATTATCATGATCAGACTGGTTTTAAAATTCTACAATTATGAATAAAAAATAAAAATACTCTCATTCTTTGTCTAAAGTCAGGAACGAACCCATAGGAAAAAATAAGTATTATCCAAATTATAGGAAATTAATTTTTCAAGGTGTTTTTTAGATCATTAAAAGAAAATTTTTCACAATTAACTTTAAATGAAAACAATCTTCAAGTTAATCGCAGTGATAGATAGAAAAAAATATCATACCGGCTTATTACAATGCAATATGACTTTACAAATAGTAATCGTGTACGGTACTGAAACAAAGATCTCAAATTCAGACCATAATCGTACTGTATTATTCAAGTCTTATACGAGAGAACATTTCTAGTTATTCAATATTGTTTGAATGATATTTAGTCATACAAATATATTTATATGAATTTAAGACAATCTGACAAGGATTGAAATATGTGATTTTTCTATTTTATAAGGTCTATGTTCTTCTATCTAAACAAAATTCATCTTTTCACTTTTTTTCTTCGTTAGAAAAATCGAGCTCAAACAGTTCTCAATATGAAATCTTCGTTTCATCACAACAAGAAATTTCAAAATTTCTTACTAATTTAAAAACGATCTTAACTATATGGCAATAATAACTAAGAACTCATGTTTAGATATATTTCTTCTTCTTTAATGTTCATTTTTAATTATTAAAATCTCATTTACAATATATTGTACAATATAAATTAATCCATTAATGATGAGAAAAAAAGTACAGAAAGTCATCGACAGCAACAATCTAATACAGAAGTATTTTTAACGGATATAAATGTACTCACAAAAACCCTTGCATAGATTTTTTTTATTTAGAGATGTTTTTCCTATTTCTGAATGTAACTATAAGCGTCATACTTTTAGGATTGATTCTTTGATAATCATACGATATTATAATAATAGACAACTATAACTTTTCTTAGTTTTGATTTATATTAATATAGACTTTATGGCAATCGAAAATGTGTTGCTTTTTATACTTTAGGATACAATTTTGGTGACCTTTATAATACTTATAAGCTTGAAAGTCGCCTATATTTTTGCTGTTAGTTGTAAACGATGAAACAGGCGATATTGCTGTGGAAATAATTTTTCAATAACGACACCTCGAATGAGAAAATAGGTGACAATGTGTGAGATCTACTACTGGACAATTTGGTAATACTAACATATCATAAATAGTTAAATGTTCAGTTAATATTTTGAATATTAACTTCAAAGAAACCTTCGATCCGTCGTAAAATATCATATTGAGAGGTGGAAGTCAAAAGTCAAAGCTGAGCTCTAACATTTTTTATGTGAAGAAATTAGAAATATTGAATTTTGTGTTGTAAATGATTTATCTATGTTCGACAATGAAAAATGTTTGTTTTATCTGATTTAAAAGTGAACAAAAGGAATATCGAATTATGGTATTCTATAGTTTCTTGTGGAACATCAAGTACAAAATAAAATAATTCGAAGTAAGCATCCATATAAAATGATAACTTTAAAAGAAGATGCGTATGCCTTATGCAAATATCTATGTACACAATAACTGATGCTTCATTGATTGTATTATGTAACTGAACCAGCCTGTTCAGTCAGAAAAATCATACCATAGTTCAAACTCTAGATTGGTTTACTCGAATGCATTAATGTTGGTAGACAATACTTTGAAAAATACATTAGAATTAGTTTTTAAATACTTATCTAAAGATCTGACAACAAAAGTTTTACAATGACTTTTATAATATGCAAAGTGCAACAGGTATACAGTGAAAGTGTCAACATTTTACATATTCTACCGCAAGCTGTCACTAGAACACGGTTTCCATTGAAAAAAAAATTTTTATTAAACTCAAATCTATATTTTATATTTTTATCTTACACGTATCTGTTAACAGACCAACAATATTTAAAATCTATTCATTAATCTGTTCTCCAACAGGACAACTTTGACAACAATAAGACAATGTAAAAAGTAGTCGATTCTTTTTCTACGTGATGAGCTAAAATAAGAAGAGAACAATATTATCAATCTGCCAATAGCCTTGTTGTTCTATTGATTCACATGCATATATCGTCCCTTTTTCATCGCTGATATTTTCTTTTCTTTCTGTTTGTCATACTTTAGTCTTTTCGTTTTAATAATTTTCTTTCTGACCTCTGTTCTTTTCTCCTCATTTTTCGCACTCACTGCACTACTATATATATTATTCATTCAGTAATCATTGAAAATAGAACGACAACAATATTTTTCACATGTACTTTCAACGCATTTTATTATTCGTGTTTTTCATCGTGATTTCCTACATTATATCGAATGTTGAATCTATCAATGAACAGCCCACTGTTCGACTTATGAATGCTGCTCATGGAGAGGTTCTTATGCCTGTTGTAGGACTTGGCACAGGAGGATACGGTCAACCTGATGGTACGAATGGTGATTATTGGGGGCCAGAGCAAGGCCATAATGCTACAGTTGCATGGTTAAACTTGGGCGGTCGACGTATTGATACTTCTGATGACTATGCGTCACGTGACGGAATTGGTACGGGATGGGTAGCTAGCGGTGTACCTCGCTCTGAAATATACATTACATCTAAAGTAGATCCATCTGGTTATGACGAAGCTCTTGAAGAGTTTGCTGGCATTCTCAAATCTCTCAAGACTGATTATATTGATCTTCTTCTTATTCATTGGCCGGGTGCACAACCAGGTGACTCGAGCAAACCAATTCCTTCTTGCAAACAAGGAAAACCGACTTGGACTGACTGTCGACTTAAAACATGGCAAGCATTACAAAAATTATTTGACGAACAACGTGTAAGAATTTTTCTAAGTTTTCACATTCATAAAAAAGGATAACGTTTATTTTTTACAATATCAAAAAATAATGTTGAGATACAGTTTGGCAGTGAAAATCATCAACATAGATTACTTTCATAGGTGTTTCTTTGTTTTCTTGAATGCAACTACAATGAAACGATAATTCGAAGATGATATGCTGCTGATAAGAAAGCATGAAACTAATCTAATCGAAAGACGAAAATACTTCAGTGTCCATTAGTTAAATTCCAACGTTGTTAAGCATTATTAATGAAAATTATGTATATCACAGATTGTTTGAACGAAAAACCTAAATTAAAAATAATGTGAATTTTGAAAAATATGAATGAAAAATTTTTATCAGAGAGTTTATATTTAAGAATAAATATTTTGATTGATCATTCGTTCGAAATATGGAGACTGTTATTCTTTTTCATACATCTTTTTATTTATTATTGATTCTTATAAATCTCTTTCGTTTAGGTTCGTGCGATAGGTGTGAGCAATTTTGAAGTAAATCATTTATTAGAAATCTTCAATTTAAACTCTTCAATTCCTAGTGTTAATCAAGTATGTTCACTTTATGAAAGATTCGTCTTCTTATTATTTCCTTTCAACAGGTTGAATTTCATCCCTATTGGCATGAAGATGAATTACTTGATTTCTGTAAGAAACACAACATTACTTTTAATAGCTATTCTCCAGGTGGTGCTCCTGATCATGCAATATGGCTTGGCTCATCGTGGAATCCTATTCCGGATCTGCGTACACATCCTAATATTACTCAAATTGCACAGAAGCACAATAAGACACCTGCACAAATAATGTATCGATGGCATTGGCAACAAGGCATCGTTATAAATCCTCGTACTCGCAATTCTACACACATGATGGAAAATCTATCTATATTCGATTTTCAGCTCGATGAACAAGATATGATGATTTTAGCCTATTTAAATCATCCAATAAGTAAAGTCTGTGGTGATCCCAGATTTATTTTGTAAAAATAAGTAGATCAATCAATATATCTATACATAATTGTTAATTTCACGTAGTCAAGCATTTGTTAGCTGTTGAAAATTTCGTGAACATTGCTTGTAGTTTTTTCTTTGTGAAATAAAATAATTAATTGCAATGAATGAAAATATAATAACACAAAAATGAACTGATTAATTTTTACTTTGTACACGAAAAATGCTATTAATTTCACAATGTCATCGAAGACCTTGATGTTTTCAACATTGTTTCATTGGAAACTCACTTTGATTTGCAAATATAGAAAACAATTCGACCATATGACAGAAATCTAACTTACACGACAACATTCTCAATTGTCAAATCGCTTTTGACCGAGTATATATACAAACGTGAGACATTAACATTTTTTCAAACCTTCTGAACAGGCATATACAATTACTATTGTTAATGATATTGTCTGTGTAAATATGCTTTGATTCGATTTAAATTTGTATCTTTAGTAAGACATTTATTGCTAATTAAGATTCGAAAGTTTGAGGAAAAGTCGATAGTTTTTATCGAAGACATGAACGTATTTGACATAACAGTTGATTACTTAAAATAATATTCAAAAATATATATCCACAGTATCGATGGATTTATGGAAATAAGATTGAATCTATCAGTATTGTATATTCTATCGTGAAAAGTATGTGAAGTCATTCGCACAATTCTTATTGTTATATCGAATCAGAATATGTTTAATCAGTATATCAAAATTCTTTAAATTTTAAAACCATTTGTACTTGGGAAAAAACTTATTACGTTTTACGTTCATTGTTGTGATGCAATAATAAATAAATGAATTGTGCGAATCAAAGTGTTGCATTCAATCATCAAATCATACAAACAATTCCACCTTTGTCATTCCGTTATCCTTTGACGTTTCTTCAATTTTTAGATATAGTTATTCTTGATAAGTCAACACTTCGTGAAACAGAGCACAACTTTTTGTCATTTGCAAATGTCTTAAATACTATCAAGACTCAACAAATCAGTTATTCTAAGATATGAACTAACTTCAAGTCGCTTACATTGAAAGAATTCAATAATTTATGTTTTTCACTTATTTTCAGATTTATATGATTTAAAAGGATTAGTACTTCAAGAGACTTGAAAAATGTGCATGGCAAATTAATATAAAAACTAAATTGTTGATGACTTAAAAGTTTTGATAACTAATAGTTAGCCTTTATCTATACTAATGCTACGTAATTTTCAGAAGATATTAAAACTAATAAATTTCATAAAGATTCTTGAGGCATGTGATCAAAACGTCCGGCTGATTGTATAAAAAGTGGATATTAATAATCCTCATTTCTTAAGATTTCTATACTCAGATTCTATACTTAATAAAATTGGAATATCACCTTTCCAACATACTATAGATAACTAATATATATTAAATTTGTCAGTTGGACAATGAGAACTTTACTTCAACATGAATATATCTGTTTCTATTAGCTGAGAATACAGATACTTCCATTATTAGATGCATGGATCGATCTGTTTTTCAATTATTTATATGAAAAACACAAATGCATCAAATAAATTCATTTTTTTTGGAAAATTCTTCTTTATATTATTTATCCACATATAAATGATCATATTTATTTGTGATGATTTGACATTAATCTTTACAATATCATACTATATATTCTCGTACATTAAATCATTTTTATTCAATTCGATCATTTATCAAGGCTTTAAACTGTTATCGCATATTTACTTTTGAGTAAAGAATACAAAATGAAAGGATATGGTAAGATTATATACACCGATTTTTTTTCTATTCTGCCGTCTAGTTATATTACGAGTGTTTTAACCAATCGTTTTATTCATTTCTATTCATGCATATCTGCGTTTAAATACTTTGACCGTTAGGTATGTAAGTAAATGGGTATGCGAGGCAAATAGAAGCATCACATTATTTATACTTTAGGCATGCCTCGCAATTTCAGTCGTCGATTTATTCAACATGGTATTCTGTTTTGTACATCAGCTTTAGGTAGTGGATGTTTAGGTCAATATATTCTCGAGGTGAACTAGCAATTGTTATGTGTTTTTTGTAATAAAAATATGGTAATTTTAGAAAAATAAACTGAATGCAGCTAGTCCTCCATTACATAAACCTGAAATATGGTTAGATGATTTTCCAACACGTGAAGGTCAAATTGACAAAATGTCAAAAGAATCTGAATATGATATTGTTGTTATTGGAGGTGGAGCAACAGGCTGTGGAGTTGCTGTTGATGCAGCAAGTCGAGGTATATTTTTATTTGATTTTAAAAATATTCTATTTATTAGAAAATTTTTCTTCATTACAACAAAGGTCTCAAAGTTGCTTTAGTAGAAAAATATGATTTTTCTAGTGGTACATCATCTCGATCAACAAAATTAATTCATGGCGGTGTTCGATATTTACAAAAGGCTATAATGCAATTTGATCGTGAACAAGTAAAAAAAAATAAAATATCATAATTAATCACAAAATTTTCTTTTATTAAATTTAGTATCATATGGTAAAAGAAGCTTTATATGAACGTGGTAATCTTCTTAAAATAGCACCACATTTATCATATCCATTACCAATAATGTTACCTGTATATAAGTAAAAATTAAAAATTAAAAAAAATCTTTTTTTCTAAGTTTATTTATTTATTATTTAGATGGTATCTTTTACCATATTATTATGTTGGTATAAAAGCATATGATTTTGTATCAGGTCGACAATTACTTCGATGGTCTTATTTAATATCAAAAAAGAAAGCATTAGAATTATTTCCAATGTTAAAAAAAGAAAAACTTGTTGGTGCTATTGTTTATTATGATGGACAACATAATGATGCACGAATGAATATAGCACTTGCATTTACAGCAGCACGTATGGGTGTAAATATTGCAAATCATTGTGCAGTAACGGATTTAATACATGAAAATATACATGTTAATAATGCTGATGGACAAACTGAAATTAAGAATGTTATTCGAGGTGTAAAATGTTTTGATCGATATCAAAGTATGATAATATAATTATTTTATTTGAAATATTATAGAAAAAGATATTAATTGAGTTCCTATGAAAAAAAAAAATTAAAATTTTTGACTGATTAATAATATAGAAAATGCATACTCGTGAGTTATTTGTAGTAAATTTTGCATAATCAGGTATATACTCAAACTAATAGTCAAAGATCTATAAATTATAGAAGACTCATATATTTAAATTTAATTATTTATAGATAAGATATATTCTAATTGAACATCTATTACAATTTTCTTGATTTTTCTTCTATTCATAAAAAATCATTTTTCCAACGATTAGAAAATTGAATAAAAAAAAATTCTGAAATAATATTAGAAAGACCTATGACATACGATTCAATGCATTTTCATTTCCTCTTTTCAACGACGGAAACTGCAGATCTCTATCTTGTTGCTAACCAAAAGTTATTCATGAATATTCATATAATTGTTATATATCATAATACACGATTCCTTCTCGAATTTTTATAATTCCGATATTAATTGAATAGTAATGAAAATATATAAAAAAATAGAGCATGAATTTGTCTATCATTGCATATAAAAAAATTTTCTCAAAATTTCTGTGAAATTAAAATATGACAACCAGTACTTTTCATATGCCCTTGTTACTATTTGAAAATAGTTTTCTCATATTTAAAAACTTAAAATAGATCAGAAATAAAATATGATTAGTTTTATTTTAGAGAAGACATTTACAATTCGAACAAAATGTGTAGTCAATGCTACAGGACCATATACAGATACAATACGAAAATTAGATGATCCATCAGTGACAAATATTTGTCAACCATCATCTGGTGTACATATTGTATTACCTGATTATTATAGTCCAAATGATATGGGTCTTCTTGATCCAAATACATCTGATGGACGTGTTATCTTTTTTTTACCTTGGCAAAAACATACAATGGCTGGTTTGTAATAATAAGAAGAAAAAAATTTGATTAAATTTTTTATTTTATAATATTTAAATTAGGTACAACTGATACACCTTGTGATTTAACAGATTATCCATCACCATCAAAGGAAGATGTTGAATTTATATTAGATGAAGTAAAAAATTATCTTTCATCCGATGTTCAAGTACGTCGTGGTGATGTTCTATCAGCATGGTCAGGTATGAGACCACTTGTTATTAATCCAAATAAAAAAGATACACAATCAATTGCACGAAATCATATTATTCATGTTAGTAATTCAGGTCTTATTACAATTGGAGGTAAAAAAAACATAGTTTTTAGTATATGATTATTTACAATCTAGAAAATTTTAATATAAAATGATTTTAAGAATCTATTCGATCATTTTTTTTTTCTAATAGAAAAATCTTCAAATAAAATTTTTCCAAACAACATATTAGTTAATTTTCTATTGCTAATCTCCAATTTTCAAGATATTTTAAAATCAATTAAATTCAGCATAGATATTAATTATTTTTAAGTGGCCTTCAAAAAAAAAAGAAATCAAAACCCTTGTTACATACACTTTAAGATGTAATTAAACATAATTATTCTAATCTTTATATGAATTCTATATAATCAGATTAAGTACCTATTAAATAAAAATTTAATTACATTAGGAGGAAAATGGACAACATATAGACAAATGGCTGAAGAAACTGTTGATCGTTGTATAGAATCAGCTAAATTAAAACCTAAAAATGGTTGTGTAACTAAAGGTTTAATACTTGATGGTGGTGAAAAATGGACACCAACTTCTTTTATTCGTCTTGCTCAAGATTACGGTCTTGATACTGAAGTTAATACAAATATAAATATATATTTTTAGTATCTATATATTCTATATTTAATAATAGGTAGCTATTCATCTTTCAAATACATATGGTGATCAAGCTAATAAAGTAGCTGATTTATCATCATTAACTGGAAAACGATGGCCAGTTATTGGAAGACGTTTACATGAAGAATTTCCTTATATTGAAGCTGAAATAATTTATGCTATAAAAGAATATGCTCGTACAGCTGTAGATATTCTTGCACGACGTACTCGACTTTCATTTTTAAATGTTATTGCTGCTGAAGAAGCACTTCCAAATATAATACAAATTATGGCTAAAGAATTAAATTGGAATGAACAAAAACAAAAAGTTTGAAAAGAAAATTTTAGTTTTGTTTTTTTTTTAAAATTATTATTTATTTTAATATTAAAACAAAAAAAAATTAGGAAGAAACAGATCGTGCAAAAACATTTTTACTTCGTGAAATGGGTCTTAATTTAAAACGTGATATGCGTAGAAATGTATCAATTAATTTTACACGTGATGAAATGAATTATTATATGAATTATTTTCGTCAAATTGATGTTAATAAAAAAGGATTTTTAACATTAAATGATTTAAAACGATATTTACAAGTAAATTTATTTTTCGAAAGAAAAAAAAACAAGAAAATGTTTTTATTATTTTGTATAGACAACAAATAAAGATATATCTGAAGAAGAATTTCGAATCTTAATGCATGAATTTGATCAAAATCAAAATGGAATTATTGAAATTGAAGAATTTCTTCAAGTAAAATCATTCTTATTATTTATTAATTATCTAACCTCCTCTTTTATTTTCATAGTTAATAAGTGCAATTAAATCCGGTGCAGTATCAACAAGTCACTTTATCAAAGCTGTTCAAATTAATGAAAAAAAATATAATCTATCGCCAGAACGAAGTGGTGGTGGTATTTAATTGTACTAGTTATTTTTCTATAATTATCTCTCTTTTACTTTTTTCCCTCTTTTTATTCACCGACGTCACTATGAACACCTACACAAGCCTACATACAGGTGTATACAATCAATCAAAAAAAATATTCTTACATTAAACCTTTATATGCATATTGTATTTTACTCCTTCATATAAACTACTATCCAGAATTCTGTTGTTTGTCAATTTAGATGATCGTAAAGACAAAAGCCATACGCTTAGGTTCTTTTTCCTTTTTTTTTTGCATCTTCTAACATTCTATTTTTGAGTAATCTTTTATGTAATTTTTCTTTTTTTTTTTTCTATCTGTTCTACAATTTCCATTAAAATGATGTTCTTTGCTTAGTAAATGATACTTATATGCAAGAAGACATCATTAGAAATGAAATCATTTGTGTTCTTGTCTTTTACTTATATGTATGTCACATTTAGAAAATGTTGAGAGTTTAGATGAAAGCATATGTGTGTTTTACCCATACTTTTGGGATTATTTAAGTACGAATTAAAGAGATGAGACCACGTGTTAAGAAGTGAATGTAAGACACGTTAGAATAATATATATATATATATATATATGCAACAGCTTGTTCCAATGTTTCATGTTCTCTATCATTATTATAGAACGATGTTAGATATAACAACACACACGCAAATTAGACATTACTTGAGGAGAGAAAAAAAAAGGAAAGGAAAAAAAAGAAAAATCGGGTTGATAAAAAAAAGAACAAGAAAAAACAGGGTTGAAGTGAAAGAGAAAGAGAGAGAGACCATCCGAGCATAGGGTACGTTAAAAGAACGAAAGCAATAGTCGACGACATTGCTTCAGTATAAGCAGCAAGCGTTTCTCGTTTTTCTTTTTTCGAAAGATATACACATAAAAAAAGTCGCGACCGTCTGGTTTTTGTTGTGCTGCCAAGACTGCGTCATCGTCTTACTATTTCAAAGAGAGAAGAAGAAGAAGAAGAAAAAAAAAGAAGAAAATCTCAGGACAAGCGCGCGCACACACACACACACACACACATACACACAAATATACACGCACACGTATAAAAGCTCGTCATCACCATCGTGTGCTAGTAGACAAACAAACAACGTACTGTTTGTTGTCATTACCTATTCTTTTTTTTTTATTATTATCATCAATTGAGACAAAAATAACAAAAGCAAAAAATCCACACATTTTTTCAGGTAAGTCATATATTTATATCTAATAGCAAGTTAGTAGTTTTTTTTTTTTTATTGTTATAAATAAAATGCAACCACTTGACGAAGAATATTTATATTAATTTACTATTATTTGATTAAGTTAAACATGATTTTTCGATCAACTATCGAATAATTTGAATATATTTTAGTTGCGGAATGCTTACAAACGATAAGAATGAAAGGAACTATGCACGAGTGATGTTCAGAGAATATTTCTGATGAGAATAACTATATCTGTTTGATGTATCTCACGTTTTGTCCAAAAAAGACGAGTATGCGCACGAATAAATTCTTTTTTATGCTAGTTGATTAAAAGTGTTTAAAAGAAATGAGCATATAAAAAGATTTATTTACGTCAGAAATCTGAACAAAATGAATCTATATATATATTATCATTTTTTTTAAAATATATATACATATTTCATCTGGTTTTTTTTTTGTATTCATATAAAGATATAGTTATCCGTATTTAAACATAGATTCTCATTGCATATGAAATATCATCAGTCATGTTAGATAACCTTTTCCACACGTTCGGTTGTTCATGTCTATCATCTATTCGTTTTGAATATATTTGACATTCAATCTTTCAACATATTGTTATTCTTATCATTTTAGAATGGGAAGAAAAAAAATTCAAATATCAAAAATAACTGACGAACGTAATCGTCAAGTGACATTTACAAAACGAAAATTTGGTCTTATGAAAAAAGCTTATGAATTAAGTGTTTTATGTGATTGTGAAATAGCGCTCATTATATTTAATTCGTCCAATAAACTTTTTCAATATGCATCAACCGATATGGACAAAATCTTACTTAAATATACTGAATATAATGAACCACATGAAAGTCGAACAAATAATGAAATTGTACAGGTAAAAAGGAAAAAATATTTATATAATTTAATTTAATATATAAAAATTTTTTTTTATCTTAAAATATAGATTCTTAATAAAAAAGAATCAAAACATCTCGATCAAAATGATAGTGATAATGATATGGAAGATGAAAGTGCTAATGAAATGGATAGTAATCATCCACTTCCATCTCATCATCATCTGGAGCCTATATTAAATGATTCAAGAAAACGTCCAAATCAAGTATTTATATCAAAATCAGAAAACAAAAAAAAAATAGATAATTGAATTTATGTTCTTTTCTTTTTTTTTTTAAATTTTTAGTCTCATCAAACTAGTAATTATCATCCATCTTTATCAATGGTAAATGGTATTGGACAACAAACAATACCACCACAAAATTTTTTATCAAGTGATTTTTAATAGAAAAAAAAAGAGAATAATTTTTCTTTTTTCTTTTTTTGAAATTTAGTTCATGGACCAACTGGTATTGATGCATCTTCATCACCATCACCACAATCAACATATTCACCACAAAGTTCACCAAGTGAATCCCGTACAAGTCCAACTGCATTACATAAACAATCTTCAACATCAAATATGAATAATAAATTTTCAATAAATTCAAATAATGGAACATCCTTAACAGCAGCTTCATCACACATGACATCTCATCATAATGACTTGACAGGAGGGGGAGGTGTAACAGATCGCCTCAATAGTAAATTTCAATCTTAACTTTTTATACATTAAAAATTAAATTCTAACGACTTTTTCCTTCTTTTTTAGCTGATTTTACACTAAATACAGCCAATAGTGGTGGCGGGTCTGAAACTAATAATTTTCTTCCATGGCATACATCATCTCATTCGTCCTTGGCTGCTGCACTTCAAATGAATACATTACCATTAGGGTAAATCATGTTCTTTCAAACAATTATAAAAGAAAAATATATTTATAACTTTTAATCTAGTATGATGGGTTACGATATGCAACAAACTTTATGTCCTTCACCATCAACGACAAATAATAATAATAATAATAATAATCCAAATCGTGTTAGTCCACATTTATATTATCAACAACCACATCATCTTCATCAACAACATCATCATTTAAAAAATGAACCATTTTCACCACCGATTTCACTTGGAACAAATAATATTCGTTCATCAATAAATGAGACAAATTCCAGTCCAAATCATCCAATATCAAAAACTCCGATACCTCAACAACAAAGATCAGTTGATTATATTAATTCATCTCCATGTCCAGAACCATCACTTAAACATGCTCGATTTGATTCACCAAGTTGGCCAAATAAAACTTAAAAAAAAAAACAAAACTTCAAATTTGCTCAAATATAACGCGAAAAGACGAAGAAGAAAAAAAAAAGATTCATTTTCATACTCATCTATTGATCGACAAAAAAAAAACAAAAACTTTTTATTTTTATTTTTATTTTTTGCTCATCAAATTATGAATGATTACATATATATCATTCTTTCTCACTTTTATTGTATTTAAAAAGTGTGTGAATACCGGTGTATGTATTTGTATGTCTAACTGTTGTTGTTTTCTTCAGAGTTATATCTATATTTTCTTGTTTGGTGTTTACAGAATAATAATGATGTTGTTTTCCTTTCGTATATGTATATCAAGAAAACAAAACAAAACGAAAAAAAAAAAACCAACAGTGATGATTTTATTTATACCTCTAGGTGATCTTTTGTTTATTGTATTTCTTCTTAATGTATGTCTGTTTAATGACACTCAGCCGAAGTGAACAAAACAAAAAAAAATTAAATAAACGTCAAAATGCTCTTTTTTTCTGTTTTTTAGAAAAATAATCATCATGAAAAATAAATAGAAATTGAAATTCTAATCAAATAAGTGTGAATCATATACGATCACACATTAAAATAAGTTTACTAATAAATAATTTTTAATTTCAATAAACATTTAGTTAATTAAATAAAACGAACAATCATCCAAAAGTCATTTAGTGGTATTTTGATTGCAAGCATCTTCTCATACGAATAGATTCACATATGCTCTTTGCTAACCAGATGATCAATTAGTAGCGTTAGGTGTGCATGCCTATAATCAACGCTTACATTAGCATGAGTTATTATATTCCATCTAAAATTGCTGAACCGGATAGAATAAAATTTCCAACAGTGCAATGTCTTACAATTAAATTTTTATGCCATTATCATAGAATTGTCAATATTTTTCTGAAAACCACCGACTGATTATTTAGTAAGCAATAAACTTTATTGAATAATACAGTTATTGTCACAGTTCTTCATCTTGTTCCTATCAAAAGCTTATTCACGATTAAAGACTGTCAGATAACTTTTTAATCATATGACAATTCTTTTTATTTGTATGAAAATATATTTAGAAAAATTAAAAATTGAAGTTAATTTAATGAAATTTTTCACTTGCCAAAAGTCTTGAATGATTAAATTCATACAAAATTTCTTCTACTTGTATTTTATTTGTCAGTATCGTTAATCATATGTACATGACCTCGATAGAGAATCATAGTCTTCAAGTGATTTCTAAGACTTCGATGTTTCCTAAACGTTCGAAAAATCTTATAAACAAAATTCCAATATAATCAAATGGCTTCTTAGTCATTGATAGAAAATTCTATCGTAAAAAATAAAAAGGATTAATATTGTTCATACTATTAGTATTCAATTAATAGAATATTTCATTATTTAAAAAAAGTATTGAATTATTAACAATATGATATTTTTAAAATTCAAATAATTTTGAACTTTTTTTCCTAACAGATTAATCAAACGATATAAACTTGCATTTCTACTCAAACAAGATCACAAAAATAAAGTAGATTTAAAGATAAATATAATAAAGAACATCTATTTGTAAGACTTTCAAATATTTTTACATTATATTCTGTTTTTAAATTAATTCTAAATTTAAAAGAATTCAGTTTTAATTTTCTTCAATAAAATTTAGTTAATAAACATGATCAATAAAATTCTAATATTTTTACATTATTATCAAACAATCTCTCAATACTTATATCTTTCCATCATATTCGATGCAGATGACATCTAAAATGGTTAGTATAACGCGCATAGACTATCTCTGACGTCAATTGTACGAAGTCCACATAGTGTTACGTGCGTACATCTAATATGATATAATGACATGTATACATTTGAATGACATATTTTTCTCTATAAACTATATGATAAATAAAATCAAATTTTAACACTTATGAAATTAAAAGATCTGCAAAAAAAAGAAAAATATTTGTAAGAAAACAATAAAAATTAATTAGTATATCTCCTTTTAATACATATAACATTAATAATTTATTATTTTCCAATATAATATAATAAAATGAAAAAGATTTTTTCGAATTTATTTTTAAACAACAGAAATTGATAAAATCTCATTTTCATTTTCTTCTCTATTCGTATAATCCATTGTTGTATTTCTAATACTTGTACGTATTAATGTAGTAGATTTTGAAACTTGTTCTTGTATATCATTAGGAATTGAACGTTGAACTGTATCTAAATAATAATCTGTATGAGATAAATGAAGACGTCGTAATTTTTGTTGATATTTTAAAGCACATGAATTTGCACGTTCGTCAACAATTGCTTGAAGATCATCATTTCCTATTGTTATATATGTTTCATGATCAATAAAATAAGCACGAAATATTCGTTTTAAACGTTCAACATCAGCTAATTCTTCTAAAATAATAAATTAAAAATTAAAATATATTAAATAAATTAAATATATATTATACAAACGATAAAGTTTATTTTTATTTGGTACATCCCAAAGTGATTTTAAAAAATATGCAGGTAATTCATGTCGTTGTTTTTGAGTTTCTTTTAATTGTTGACCAAATAAACATATTATACTTAAACCATAAAAACCTATATAAGTAATAATAAATAAAGCAGCACCTTTATTACCAAATTGAACATCATTAAACCAACTATCTTCGATATCCGATGTCACATTCATTTAATGTGAACTTGTCGTTAATGGCATCAGCTTGTACAACTTTTTTTTTTTGAATATTATTAATAATATAATATAAAAGAAAAAGGAAAACGACATATGGCTATTTTAAATGTATCTATTCATACAAAGTACATATATGTATAGATATATATATATATATTAATCATCATTTATTTCAAGAGAGTAGAATGAATTGGACAATATTGATGTTTATGAATATAATTTAAAATAACAGATGGTAACATTTTTTGCAGAACTTTACATTATTACATAAATATTTCTCGTGTTTTATTCGAATTATTCAAGTTTTAATAAAACATACATAAAATCAATTGAAATTAACAATGACTCATTTTTATCGAACAATTATATAAGATGAAAAGAGTTCAACAAACAAAATAATATAATATAAAAACAAAATGATAAATAAATTATACAACTTGATACTACTAATTTCGTTTCTTTTCATATGAATAAAGCAATGCCAAGACAAATTCATAACTAACAGTACAAATATCCATTTACTACCCAATAGTTGTTATGTATCATTTCAATTAGATAATCAGTTTGATACACAATTTATGCATACACAGTAAGTTTACCATATCTGAAGTTCAGGATATATTGAGTATAAGAATGTAATCACTACGTACCACCTACAAAAGTGGAATGAACGATGTACATCTCTTAGAAATTGAAGGTATATGTATACCATACTAATTGAATAAAATTATAAAAATTTATCATGGATTAAGTATACGTTTGATAGACTCGATTTATATGATTTAGCTAAACAGTAGAGGAAGATGAAAGATAAACAGATTGATATTGTTTACAATAATTAAATTTAATTATATTATTCTTCTATTTTTGTTTTCTAAATCATTATTTTATGATCTATTTGTCATGTATTATAGAATGGCAACAGTTGTTTCTTTTTTGTTTTGTTCTTTTTTTTTTAATAGATGTAATTTAAGAATAAATTGGCAATGTGTTGAATATGATAACTTTTTCTGCAATCTTTTGAGAACTTGAAAAATCTTTATAACATCCGATTCTTTTTTATTAAGTTTGCTTTCTTCCTACAAGGTTTACAAATATGTTCTCGGATATGTTAATTAACTTTGATGAAATATTATATTTATCAAGAATTTAAATTGAAGACTATAACTAATATGAAGTATCAATCTATATATTTTTAAAATAGATTATTTTACAAAATTAATGCAATCATTAACTATCAATTGATATTATTAAAATATATTAAAAATTTTGACATTATTATTAACGAAACAATGATTATTATATTATTCAATTTAATAAAATAAAACAAAAATCTATTCTCTAATTCATGATCTTATTTCCAATATATCTTGATTCTGATCACTAGTAGGTGAATGATTATTACGAGATGGTATAACTGGAGTTGATAATGTTCGTAATTTAATATGAATTTTAGGATAAAATGTTGTTAATTTTAATGAATAACGATCATGTTGTGAACGTTTTATTTGATGTTTTTGTTGTTGATTTAATTGATTAAATAATAAAATATCATCAATATGATCAAGTTTTTCAATTTTAATTGATGTATAACATTTAAATTTAAATAAAATTTTTGATGGAAATAATAATATAAAATATAATATTGGTTTAAAACTTATTCCACATAAAATAATTTGAGCAAGTGTACGACTATTAATTAAATCAGCATGATATGTTAATATATATAAATCAAATAAAATTTCAATTGTACGATAAAAATAAAATGGTAATGATGTTAATGTTAAACAAGTAAATATATATAATATATATAGTGATAATTGTTGTTCACGAAGAAATGTTGTCGTAAGTTTTCTTGTTACTGAACAACAAGTTAAACGAATATGTAAGAAAATTTCAAGAAAAAGACCTAAAATAAATGAAATATTGTTGATTAAATTGAAAGAAACAAAAAATTTTTCAATAGAATATCTGTTAGAAGATGTTTCGAAAAAACAGATGCATATCAAAATTGACATATAAACTATTATTTTTATCTTATCAAACTATGTAAAAAACATTCATAATAAATACACATGTTATGAATTATTTATATAAATGCATAATAAATTATATGTATCAATGAACTATATCAATAACTCGAAGTTATTACTTTAAAATATTAAATAATTCTATTTAACAGTCTACTTTTGTAAAAAAATTCTCGATTTATGCTCAATCAACTAGAATATAATTTACTTTTAGTCTAAGGAAATGAAATCCAGCAAATCATGTGTAAAAAAATATACATTCCTTATCCTTTGCACAATAGTTAAATCAATAGCGATTAGAGAAAATCTCAACATAGTAATACTTTCAAGAGCTTAGCCTCAAGCTATATATTTATGTATCAAAAAGAAAAACATCGAAATAAGATAATCAAGGAGGGGGGAAGGGATCATAGTTATCTATGCAAAAAAAAACGTTTTTTTTTTTTGTTCTTTATTCAAATTTTAAAAAAATGATTTTCTTACCAAAACAATGTAATGTAAAAAGAAGTAAAAAATCTGCTTGAATTAAATGTAAAAGACGAGCAGTAAAATCTAAATTATTATTTGTTTGTAAATAACATATTATTTTTTGATCAGGTAAATTCATATGATCATTATAATAATCTTCTAATTTAATATCTGGTTGATCAAAATTTTTATTTATAGATGTTGTTGATAAAATATCATTTGTTTGATTTTGTTCATTATCAATATTTGTTGGTATAACAAATGTTTTTATATTTGTTTCACCCCATAACCATAAACCATCAACAGACCATGCAAGTGCTAATACAAATGGTATTAATATACATAAATTAGTACAAAGTAATTGATTACATGTTGTTGTATTAAGATATTTTAAAGGAAATCTTTTATTTACCATATAATGATAACGAAATAAAATAAATATTGTTAATAATGGTGTAAAATGAAGTGTAAATTTCCAAATTAATATATGAAATGAACATAAATGATAATGTGCTACTAATGATTGAAAATAATATTTTTGATCAAGACAACTTATTATTGATGATATGCATAATAAACAATCATTACTTGTTAATATTACTAAAAAACTATATTTTTTATGTGAAAGTATATGAATAGATTTTTGTTGTTCTTGTTTAATTTTTTTTAATTTTCGTTGTTTATATTTTGATATTATAAAATAAAGATATATAATACAAATAAGATTTGAACAGGTACCAAATATACTAATTATTAATGTTAATGTTGAATGAAATAATGGTGAATGTGCTATTGTAATTGGACTATAATGTGTTTCATTTATTGATCGATTTGCAGAAAAGAAAAAACTATCATGTAATAACATTTTTTATGATATGAATATATAAAAAAATATTTCTTGAAGTTTTTATCTAGAAAATGATATGATTGCAATAAAAACTTAATTTCCGTCTTTTTCTCTATTTGTGCTATTCATATATAATAAAAAACATTCTCACTTTTTCAATGAAAGAAATACTAACAAACAATAAAAGATATATAAATAAAAGAGTAATAATAAAATCAAGTTTTATTCTTATCAACAAAATTATTACGTAGGAAAAAATGCATTAAATTGAATATAAATGATCTGCATGATATATGACAGATGATAAGTAGAACTTTAACATAAGAATCTACTGTTTGATGTCAAAGAAGTTTGTCATATTAATAGTTATATTCTTAATAATATTAATAGAATAAAAAGAAAAGTACATGTTAAATATTTTCTAAAAATAATATTTATATCATATAATCTAACCTGATCAAAATTATTGAAAATAAATCTATTATAAATGGTCAAATTATTTCTTCAAACATAAAAGAAAAAATAGAAATAACGCGATTGAAATGAATCAATCCATCAAAAGAAAAAATAGATTAGATATAAGTGGTGATATTGAAAAAATAATAGAAAGACATTCACATTTAATGTTACATTTATTAATTCACTATCTCATATGTAAATGGAAAAACTTGACACATAGCCTTATTTTTTTTCTTTTTTCTGCTTATCTATTCAAAGAAAATAAGCAAAGAATAGAAAAGCATCTATCTATCTATCATTTCCGTTCCAATTGACATAAGCCTAAAATTAGCCTTAAAGCAGACATGAGCTACATATCAAATGGAATATAATTCAAATACAGAAGTTGATAGAAAAAAAAACTTTGCCTAACATGCAATGCATACTTATTTATTTGATTCTTACATAACACACAAAAAAAAACACATAAAACTTATCTTAATAAAATACTTAACGAGATTTTTTTTTAGAAAATAGAAATTTAAATAAAATATTTTTCTTTCTGCACTTTTAACGTCTTATACTTTCATTACTTATATATGCATGCATTTTATTAGATATAAAGAGAAATCGCGGAAAACAAAATTTCATTTTCGAAATTATTCATTTAAGCATATCTATTTTAAGCTTTTAAAAATTATTCGAATGACTCTTACACATCTTAGAATGTTATCATTTTATGCTTGAATAAATAAGTGGATGCTAATATATAAAATATCAACTATTATAGCTCATATTATCACCTGCATAATAGCTAAAGTCAAAAAAAATGTTGGTATACATTTAAATTATTAAAAAGAAAAAGAAAAATTCTTTCTTCTCATACTAAATAAAGAACTATTAAAGATCCCATTTATACCCACTCCACATTCATCAAGTCTAAAGCATGACAGAAAGAAGAAAAAGAATAATATTTTATTAGTAATCTTTGTTATTTTATTTGCATTATATTAATGAACATTTCCGCTTCTTAGTTTAGATTAATATTTTATTTTCTTAATTATGAGACAAAAATCTTCTTTTTTAATTTAAACTTACTAAGATTTTTAACATAATAAGTACTATATATCTTATAGAATTTAGAAAAAAAAAATTTCTTATTTTTTTTTCTTAATATTATTTAATTTATTTTCTAATGAATATATTGAAAAGAATTTAAAATGATCACGTACTTCTATGTTCAACATATATTACAATATGTCATTCAATTTAATTTTTATTATGAACGACAGTAAATTTCCGTAAAGAAAAGGAAAGTATTATTTATAAAAAAATCTCTCTTTTTTTATTTATATCTATATTCACAAAATAATTGAAAAGAATTTTTGATTTTCACACTCACTGAGTTTTATGATTAGCGATAAAAGTATTCAAAAAAAAGAAAAAGAAATCATTAGCCTTATCTTAAGATGAATAATAACATTCATATTATTTCCTTACTATACTTTATTGAATGCTAATAAAGTAGGAGAGAAGATTTTTATTAGTGCACTTTGAGTCAACCACGGAAATCAAACGATAAAATGTTATTCAAATATTTTTTGAACAAATTTTTATCTATACTAAGTAAATATTCATTTAATAGTCTATCATAGGGAATGCTATTCAACTGTTTTACCCATAATATTACTATGAAAATAGAAGTTTAAACAAAAAATATTTTATTATTTATTATGCAAAGAAGAGATGTGTTTATTCTCATAACATTACAATACAACGATATTATTCATATATCACGTAGATAAATTCGTCATTTTGATCTTTTTTCTTTCTTAGGTATATTGTTGAAAGTAGGTCATTATAAGTGGTATTATTAATTTTACATATAAATTGCATTTATGATAGTGACACTTAAGCATAAATCAAAATATGTAAACAATATTATAATGTGGGTGTTTGGTGCAAAAGAAATCTTTTATTATATGAAATAAAGGTTAAAAAATTGATTAAAGCAGGATAAAATATAAATGTTTATTATATCAAATAAATTCTTATTATTTGTATTACTTCATAATAGTAGTTATCTTATGATAGATTATCATAAATTAGTAAATAACTTTAGAATTAGAAATTCTTTGAAGATAATGAAGAATAGAAAGGAAAACATTCAATAAAATTTAATTCTCTTGACAGTATATGATATTGTAGATAATTCAATATTCAAACAACTATTAATAATCATAAATAGATAAAAATTTAAAATATTATTTTATGATTAATCTCTATGGATAAATGTAATTTAAATACTAAACAATCAAGAGAAGTATTTTACATAGATTACTCGAAAAAATATTTCTGTTAGCTTTTTGCACAAAGATTCGAGGGTTAGTTTTCGTATAAGAAATATAATTTTCTACAAAAATAATCATTATAAATCTATCAGAATTTTTACATTGTAACTGATTATAAATTAGTTTTACCTCGAAAATTTTTGATTATTGTTCTGTTTGAAAATAAAAATAGTCGAACCATTATTCATTACTATCTATATTGTCAAATATATGATTGGGATTGACATTCTGACAATCTTGTCATGAAATACTAATAAAACTCAAGATAAAACCACTTTTTCTTTTTTAACTATCAATCATTTAATAGAACACTTAGCGGATATGACCTTTGTGACATTTTAAATAATGGTACATTTTTAAATTAATATCTTGACGAATTGATGTTCGAGAAGTTATTGTGACAACTTTAGAAGCTAAAAATACTTGACTTTTTACATACTTGGATCAAATAAACATGGCTGTCCTTGTATGTTAAAACAATTTTCAATCATATAAAATCATGATTTGAAGTTGTTCGTATGAGCACTCAAAAGTCATTTTGAAAATGATGCATGTCAAATCTAAAAAAAATATAATGATCAACATGACTTAAAAGACTAAAATTTTGCATATATCTCGGCTTGAAAAAAATGATCCTATCGTGATATCTTTTTCCAAAGATGTATCGTCAAAAACTCTATAAAAACTAAACATTAATATGTAGATATTTCATTTTGACTATAGAAAGAATTAGTAGAGTTTTTTACGGTGCAATTTTGAAAAAAAGAAATGCAAGTTATTTATATTTTATCTACGTTAAAATACATGTTGCAATTATTTTTGAACATCGAATATCATCTATTTATTTTGTATGAAATAAATTCTATCTGATATAATTATATTTATCAAAAAAGTATTTTTTATTCTTAGAAATAATAGAGAAAATTATGTTATGAGTGGAACGCTATTGTTGATATTTTTTGAGGTTATTTAGTTTATATTGTAATACAATGTCATTTTAATGGAAATGTGTTATGAAGCGAATGAAGTGACAATTTGGAATATTTATCATGTGTTTTTAACATCTTTCCTTATTTCCTGTTACTAATATTCCTATTTGGAAGATGCCGAAATATTAAATTTTCTCCTTATATTCATACATTACAGAATTAAATAAATTGTATATATTACATGTATTATTGTTTTTTCTTTATTAATAGTTCTGTATTTCGATAATTATAAGTATCAAAGGACAATTGACGACATAAAGTGCACTTTTTTTATTTTTAATACTTTTGTTATATTAAACTATTTTTAGTATGATTAATAAAATAATAATGTGATTTTTTTTTTTCTTAAAGAAATCTAGTAAATAGAAAAGTCTTACCTTAGATACATTATTCTTCGTTAATTATTTAAATAAAAACTAAAGTTTATTGAAAATCTTATCAAAATAATCCAAATCTTTAGGTAAAAATATATTCTGATTAGTTCAATGAAGAGAAAAGGTTGATATATATATATATATATATAGAATACAATCGAATGTATAATTTCATAATGAAATTAAATATAGTGACATATATCATTCAATTTTTCTAATAGATATGTACTCAGCACAACTAATAAATATTCTAAATGATTTAATACACTAGAGAAACGTGACCCTTTTTTATCATCATGATTGAATTGAAATAATGAAAATTAACTAGAAAAGGGTTTTTCTCATAAATAATAAGATATATCTTTAGAAGATTAAACACATTTTTGTTCTCAATAGCGAATAGACTGGACTATTGTGTATATTATAAATTATTATAGAATGCTCTGAATTCGTACTAAATTAACAATTTTGATAACTTACTTTAACTTATCTATTTTTTAATGTTCTATGTCACCCTAATCTTTTATTAGGTTGCTACGTTAACCATCGCAACTATTATATATTAATAAATGTATTCTTTCAGCGAGTTTTATACGATAATATAAGAAAAAAAATTAATATAACATAGATAGAGAAAAAAATAGAATTAACACGGAAAATTTAATTATTCTTAAATGTATTATCAAATTTAATAGATAATTTAATTAAATTATTATTCATTATGAGTACTTGAATTATGATCGACATATGCATTATGTAGTGATAAGATTAAAGCATTAAAAGAATTATTATTTCAACAGTTTCATTTAATAGAAATATGATTTAATCGATTGATTTTATACTAGAAATACAAATAATCGAAAAGTTTTTAGTTTTGTTTGCTATCATCCTCTGGTCTCAACGTTAAATTCAAATTTTGATTTCTTTTGTCTTTTATTTTGTTTGTATACAATAGATGCTATTTATCATGAATTATAGAAACTGCTATTTATAACAATTAACATTATTTCAAAAATGATCGGTTAATAACTAGTATAAATAATTATTTATGTATTGTACAGCTATCTCTTATTTCATCGTGATTTATTGTTAAAAACTTATTATAATTTTACAGATCTATTGTATACTTACACATAGTAACTATCATTTGCCAATAGCGATTTATGTAATTGATCTCATTCATTTAGTTATAAAAGGAATAAACATTGATTATGATAAAAATAGTTATAGCTATGGTCATGATGATTGATATTTTAGTGTTTTTTATAATTAAAAGGAAGTAGAAAATAATGATTGCATATGCACATAAATACTGTGATATGTTTATTAATGATGATCTTTTGTTGAGACTCTTCATAAATTAAGAGAAAATACGCAAAGAATTAGAGAGAGAGATCAAACATAAAGAGGAAGATAATATTATCAATAGGGAAGTAATTGACAAGAGCACGTGTCTGGGCTTACTAATTCGAGTGTTTGATAGATATAAAATATGTTAATTTTCTTTATAATTCAATTCTTTTTTATGTAAAATATATCATATTTGAAAAATTTATGCCAGACTTTTTTTATCACAAATCTTTTTATAAATGGAGTTTGATGATGTATTACCAATATTATACTATTACAAAGCGCATAATGTCTTTTATGGAAGATTGAAGCATATTGATAAAAATAGAGACTTTCTGAGTCAACTCTTCTTCTGATTCCGAAAAACTTCGACATATTTTTAAAATGCGCACTTTTTATGATAAAAATTCCATATTTTTCTTAAAAAAAACTCAGTTTATGAGTGTTATCATTTTCTAACCGATTGTTTCGTAGAAGAGGATATACTTTTGACTCTATTCAAAATTCACATTTTTCTTACCAATTTTACTTGCTTGAGATGTTATTTATCTGAACAATCAAGATTTGACGATAAAAACAGTTTTAATACTTTGAATAGCATTCATATATTTTTTTTGATTAATGTTATTACGTTTTCATATCGCTTGATCATTCGAGTGTTATAACTAGAAAGTAATTTATTCGTTTTTCTATCCTATTCTTTCATTATTAATTGATGTGACAGATACTATTTTTTGATTCATTGATATGAAGAATGAAGCCCCTTGATGACAATATTCAGAATCAATCAGGAATATAATACAAACATTTTTAAAAATATAACATGAAATTTTTGTATATCAATATTATATTTATAGTATTATTAAAGAACTTTGTTTTTCTTTTCGTACCTTATCAGTCACAACAACATTCCATCTATATGAATCTTATAAAAAAAAGTCATTATCTATTTATCTAGACAAGAATCTTGATCAGTAACTAAGTAAAAAAAAGCCAACAAGGTGACAAGAATGTCGACTAATGATTCTATTTGTAAGAATTATTTTAAAGAAAATCGAATATAATTTTAATTACTTTTTAAGTTATTAATGATATTAAATAATCATTTATTAAGTATTATTACCTTCTAGATTTCTAAGAAAAAATCTAATATGATTAAATTTCTTCATAATTTTCATTCCAAAAAATAATTAAAATATGTAATATTTTATAAAATTTTAAAATATAGAGGTCGCTTGTACTTATGAGTAATATTATGTTTCATGATTAAATGAATCATTGATATTCATTTTTAAAAGAAGTTTAAATATATTCTATTAAGATAAATATATATATATATATAAATGAATAAATTATTATTTGATTAGAAAAATGGCTAAATCAAGTGAAGTATTTCAATTTAAAATTCTTATTGTTGGTGAATCAAGTGTTGGAAAAGTTTGATTTTAATATCTTGTTTTTTTTGTTTTTTGAAAAATTAATTTAAATTGTTTTTTTTTGTAGAGTAGTTTAATGACTCGTTTTGTTGATGAAACATTTCAACCATTATTTATTCCAACAATTGGTGTTGATTTTAAAGTTCGAACATTAATGATTGATAATCATCAATGTAAAATTCAAATTTGGTTAGTAATTTATTTAATTTATTCAAACAAAAAAACCTATATATATATTCAAATAGAATTATTTTTTTTAATAAACAGATATTCTTCGTCGATTTAGAACGAGGTGTGTAAAAGAATTAATACAGACAATATACATAACAGTAACAGATTAAAAGGATTGATTGCTACATTTATGAATGAAATTAATCTTTTTTTTTTAAATTTTACTCATCAGAATATGTACACAATGTTTGATAAGTTGTGATTCCATTCATTTTGACTTTAATATTTTATTCTTTTTAACACTCATATACTGGGTTTTTTTTTCAAAAGACATCAGTTTATATCTTTAAAAAAACTAAATCAAATTATTCTAAAATATATAATTTGATACGTCTGATTTAGAATGTCAAAGAATAAATCCAAAATCTGACGGTACAACTTTTAAAAAGAAAACCCATGTGTATATAAAAAATTATAATCAACATACAGATAAGATTAGAACTTATTGCTCTTTGAAAATTAAATACATCAAATTCCACATATTTTTTTGCTCATCTCAACTGCTCAATTAGAAGTTTTATTTCAATTTATAAAATATTTTCTCTAATTCTAGGGATACTGCTGGTCAAGAACGATTTCGTGTAATAACATCAACTGTAAATCATATGAAATTTTTTTCTTTAATCAAATTTTTCTTTATTTCTTTTGTTTTCAAGTATTATCGTCATGCAGCTGGTGTATTACTTGTTTATGATGTAACAAAACGTGAAACATTTTCTCGTATTCGTCGTTGGATTGATGAAATAAATCAATATTGTGAAGATAATATAGTTAAAGTACTTGTTGGTAATAAAGATGATTTTATATCAATAAATGATAAACCAATAGAAAAAGAAATTTCAACTGATGATGCTGAACAATATGCTCGAGAAATAAATATACCATTTTTTGAAACATCAGCAAAAGATAATAAAAATATTGATACAGCTTTTTATGCTGTTACACGTTTAGCATTACAACGATGTTTAGATGAACGTAAAAAAACTCAATCTTTACAAAATAATGGTTTAAAAAATAATATATCATCATCTCCAGTTATTGGAATAAAAAAATCGAAAAAAAAAGAAAGAAAACGTAAGGGAGAATGTTGTAAATAGATAAATATAGCTATGCATTTAATTATAATTCTTTTTTTTTTATTATTAATTGTGAAACTTCTAACTATTTTTTTTATTTCTTTTTTCTATTTTAAAATCTCTCTTCTTCCAAATTTATTTATATTTTAATTAAAATAAATAATAAATTTTTTTTTTTAATTCAATTTATTTTATATATATATGACAACAAATATTGAATCTGTTCAAACATTTAAAATTCTTATTATTGGAGATTCAAATGTTGGAAAAAGTTCATTAATGACTCGTTTTGTTCATGGAATTTTCAGTCCTCAATATACTGCAACAATTGGTGTAGATTTTCAAATAGCTATCGTTCAGATTGGAGAATATAAATGTCGATTACAAATATGGTTTGTTTATTTATTAAATATTCTCAATATTTTTACTAATATTTGCATCAGAATTAAAGAGA
>JAJEKB010021477.1:0-37132 GCA_022393335.1 Macrotrachela quadricornifera | reverse complement strand
GTTATTAGTACTAGATCTATTCAATTTTTACTTAAATTTGGATTAAAATATTTTCTTCCATTTAAAAAAGCTTATTATAATGAAGGGATAGCAAAAAAGGAAATAACTTGTGAAGGATATTTAAAACTTATTCGTAATGATCCACTTTTTGTACAAAATTATAATATATCAGCATCAAATACATTATGAAATGAACTTAACAAAAAACAAGGTATTTTGATTATTATTGGTGAGCAAGATAAAATAGTAGCACAAGAAAATATTCAAGAATTTTATAATATTTTAAAGCAAAATTGTCAATTCAAAAATATAGTTAAATGTTTAACCACCTCATATTGCAGTCATTTACCACAAGAAGAATGATCAGATGAATTGATAACAATTATTCATCAATTCCTGAGATGTTAATCAACACCTTGAGCTAATAAAATTGTTTCTTTATTTAGTGGACTATAAAATCCATCATACAAATGTGAATACATAACTATAAAAGAAAATAAGATAATTTAAGTAAAAAAAAATTTCAAAGAAAAAAGAACTTTTACTTAAATCTCCTTTATTTAATGTAGTAGATTTTAATATTGAACAAAGTTTTTCACATGGATATTTTGGTCGAAGTTCAATTAAACTTGAACCTTGTATTTGTGCTAACCAAATCCAATTATAAGTCAAAGGAATCTAATCATAATAAAAAACAATTATTAAAAATATACTATATCAATCATTTATTTACTTTATGTAATTGATTTTTTCTTTTATCAAAACCTGTTGATACTAAAAACCAATTACCCATTAATGTTTGACTAACAGATGTTGGTAAAAAATAAGGTTTATCATAATATGATCGAATTACTTTTAATGTTTCTCGTTTACAATTATTCCTAAATTTATTTAAATAAATAAAATAAAATAAAAATTTCGTTTTTTTTTTGTTTTTTACCAATGTACAATAAATGGACGATGATTACCATTAAGATAATCATTAAAAAGACGATCAGCACCTCCTAATTGATTATAATAACGAATATTTGATTCAAAAAAACAGAGATCATGTTCAGCAAGAACAGTATCTTCAACAAAAAGCTAAATAAATTCATATAAAAATAATAATTATTTCTTTAATTTCTAATAGAAAACAAACTTGAAATAATTTTTTAACCGTGAATTCTTTCATTCCTGGCCATGTTTGTGTAGCATCATCAACAATAACAGGTAAATGATTAAGATAAATAGTTTTTGTAAAATTAAAAAAACTTATATTAGATTGTTTGACTATTTCAGTTGTATTAGCACATTTCTAAATAAAATAACTTGATAATAGAATATGAGACTATTTTTTCATATCCATTTTTCCTTAATCTAAATGATTTATTACAATTATCGTATATCAGTGGTATTCGTATCATATGTTCTAGCTGAACTAGAATCAGTAAGATTTTATTTAGAATTTGCAAAATATTGTTTTTGAAAACTACTACTAAGAAATGCTTTTTTGTCACTCCTCACTCTCAAAGAGTTTAGAAAGCTCGATATTTTCTCTCTAACTATTACTAGTTATAGTTGTGGACTGAAGATCAACTTGACTCAGAGTTCTTTCGATTAATCAGTTAAACTCTTCGAACAACTGACATAATTATATACTATTTACAAACATTTTTGTCTAGGTCAACTATGAAGTTGGTATGCTATTGGGTGCATGATCCGAAACAAATAGCTGTTTGGAATTTGTCTAGAATTACTCTATGTTTAGTAGTTTCGAGGTTTGAATACAGTGTATGTATTGCGTTTATAGTGAAGAAATAGCAAGCAACAAATACGTTGAAGTATAAACTATCGCAGTTCGATACTTTCGAAAAATTTTTCTCAATTGCATCATATAGAGTTCAACGAAAACGATCGATTGATATGCGAAACAGCTGAAATATGGTACCAAAATTCTTACATTCATTAAGAAAAAGAGAAGAATTAGGAGCGACAGAAACGGAATGAATTGTGAAAATATTAAAGTATAATGAGCTTAGTAATATTCGACACAATTAAAGGAAAATGATCAAGTCTATATCATTTTATGATATCTAACTATCGATTAAAAGTATTTGTCTAATATGGCACATTTATGCAATCATACACAGTCTTGTATTTAAACATACTTGAGTGATAATACAGTCAATATTTCGAGGTCGAAAATGTCTACCATTATATAGTCAATTATGAGCATTTACATACTATACTGTTTGATTAGAAAAAGTCAGCAAAAAAACAGAAGCTTTCAAACTAGAATTTCACATTTTCTAATCAAAATAAAAACCTTCTTTTAATGTTCATTATAAATTCAACAAAATGATATCATATATTTACTTACATTGCATTCTGATAGTTCCAATGAATTATTAAAAAATGGATTGACAATGAAACATGTACTTGTATAAATAGTTGTCCAATCCCAATACGGAAGAATCTTTAAATATCAAAAAAATCTATTACAATATTATTCTAAAAATTATTTTTCTTACTTTGAGAAGTATTATCCGAATAAATGATAATAATACAAAATAAATATTATAAGTTAATTCATCATTGGATAAAATAAAATAAATAGAAATAATAAATAATAAAAAACATAAACTAATAATAAACCATTTTTTTTTCGAATTTTTTTTCTTTTTTCTCAATTTTTCGAAATATTTTATTGAAAATTTAGAATCTTTTTCTTTTTGAATTAATTCTATTAATTCTTTAAATTGATTATTAACATTATTTAAAATATCCATTTGTGTTTCTTTTTCATTCATCTTATTTTATTATATTTTTTTTTGCTAAATAAAACTAAAAGAAAAATAAAATTCAATGTTAGTTTATTGTTTTATTCATAAAAAGAAAACGTTAAATTTTTATTTTATTTGTTATACAAATAGTATATATATTTGAGCAAAACAAACATACAACGATAATAATAATGATAATAATAATAATAATAATAGTCAAAAAACAGACAAGTCTAAACTAATATCATTCAAAAACACCGGTATAAGAAGAAAAAAAAAACAAGAGAATTATTATGATGTATATCAGTTTATAGAACAAATCACATATCCATTGAAAATTGATCATCACCACCTTAAATAAATAAATAAATACATATATATATATATATATTTAAAAGAAATATACTTATATTTTACCTTTTTTCATCGTTGGTGATTGTTGTTGATCAGATACCTCGACATTTGACTTATTCATCATTGATTCTGAAGGATCTTTTTTATTTATACCATTTTCAATAATATTACCTGGTTTAGATGGTTCAGGAATTAAAGTAACTAAATAAAGAAATGTTTTATACGAGAAATATGACATATGTTCTATTAGAAAAATAATTGTAATAATATTATCTTTGAGTCACGTATAATAGATACTGGAAAAATGAGAAACATGAGAATATGTTGTATTAAATGCATATATCGTTATCTATAGAAATGAATCATTGTGATTTATAATCACTGATTTGGGATATATTTAAAAATAAATTCTAAAAATAGATAATATCTCATATAAGAACAATTTTTTTACATTATCAACATAAACTCAAATAAAGTATTATTATAAAATTGAACATATAAATAAAATTCACAAACCTTCAGGAATATAAGGTAAATTAAAGGGTGGTGAACGTGTCATAGGCGAATCACGACGAGAAAGTAGAAAAGCTCGATCATAATAAATACGAGTACCTAAATACAAAAGATTTTGATTTTTTTTTCTCAATAATTTAAATAAAAATAAAACTCTTACCTCCTGGTGTTGTTGCATAGATACTACCACCTGGTGTTTCTCCATAATGAAGAGGCATATCTTTAGGATCATTCACAACAACATGTCGAATAGGAATTCCTTCGTTATTGCTCATCGTTCGTTGTTTTTGTTTTAAATAAATCTATAACTATGCAGTTTTATTTTGCTTCTTTCAAATACATATACATATATTAAAGAAAAATATCAATGAAAGCGGGATAATCAGGTGCTTTTAAGATAAATATAACCCCTAGGAAGCACGCGCATATATATAAAATAAAAGAGACTTCGTCATTTAATATTATTGGCTAAAATTTTATTCCAATAAAAAGAAATTATTATCTAGAGTTCGCTCTTTATCTGTAGATATTATAATAATTGACATAAAGATATATGCAAGTTTTAATGAAACTATTCAATATAATTAACAGTATATCTTCTTTTTTTTTAGTGCATTGTAAATATTATTTAACCTATAAATTTATCATGATTTTGAGTTTAAAAAATTGTATTTTAATCATCAATATACTTTCATATAATCTATCAAATAATAAAAAGAAGCAGAGAAACACAATAATTTTTATTACTATAGTTCAAACTTTTGAATAGCCAAAATCTATAAGGCAATCAAGTAGTCACGCAAAATAATTAAAGAATCTAGCATATTTATATGAAATTATTAGACCAGACATTTTTAGAAAATAGAAAAATAAGTATGATATTCAGAATCAACATGTAGAAATACTAATTCTTTTTTTTAGTATTTTCTATGATAATTGACTCTTTCCTGAAGTATTGAGGTTTTTACTGATACTAACAAAGACTACCATATGCTTTCATGGTCTTATATTTTCACATCAATCTCAATAAAAAGATAATTTAAAGAAACGAATCTAATAAAGGGTGACATCGTTCCTGAAAAAAGTGTCACTTACTTTTGATGAATATGCTCTTTTATTGAAAATTATGAATATATTACTGTTTTATTGCTTTAATACCTTATCCCTCTTTATTTAATTAAGAAAAAAAAAATATAAATGAAAGATATCGGGTTGTTCAGATCATTTTTTTTCATATTAATGTCAATATAATTGACGATAAAGTTTTTCCTATGTACAAATTAATAGATGTATTATACTTTGTATTTATTATCTATCGGTACGTCGTTCTAATCGAATCATTAATTGTTTTGGTGCAATTGTTACAAGTTCAACAAGTTCTAAATCTTGATTTGATGAAGATGATGGTAATACTGTAAAATTTTGTAATAGATGTATAATAGCAAGTTTAATTTCTGCAAGAGCAAATCTCATTCCTACACAATTACGTGGTCCTGCACCAAATGCAACCCATGCTAATGGATGTCGTTTAGTTGCAAATCTTTCTGGATAAAATATTTTTGTATCTTCTGGACCCCATAAATCATTATCATAATGTAAACTATACATATCAAGTGTTAGTTTAGTACCGGGTGAAATACAACCTAAACCAGGTAAATAAATTTCTTCGGAACATTGTCGATTAATAACAATTGGTGTTATTGGATACATGCGTAAAGTTTCTCGAATAAACCAATCAAGATATTCCATTTTATTAAGCATATCATAATCGAACATTGTACCTTTAGATAGAAAACTATCAATATAATTTTGTAATTTCTTTTGTTCTTCAGGATGTGTAACTAAAATATGAGTGACATATGCAAGAGCTGTACTAGCAGTTTCATAACCGGCAATCATAAATAAATAAATATTTTGTTTTACTTCATCTAATGTTAATAAACGTTCACTGGGATTTTTCTATAAAAACAAAAGAAAATAGAATAATTCTTAATTTTATATCATAAAACTTACTTGACTTGTATTATTAAATTTCTTTTCTGTTGCATCAAGCATTAAATGTAATAAATCAGTTTCATCTGATTTTTGCATTCCTTCATTAATAAATTGTTCAACATTCTCTTTAAGCCATTCACTTGGATCATCAGCAATAAATTTTTCACCCATAGGTAATAATTGACGTAATTTAGCTTTTATATTATTTATCCAACAATGAATTAATAACCAAAATGGTTGTAATTCAGGTATAAATATGCCTAATAATGTTGTTAAATAAGTACTATTTTCTTTAGCAAATACTTGTTGTGATCGAATTAAATATGGATTATTAGGATTATTTTGCATATCTGTTTTAATACCAAAACAACATCTCCATATAAGATCCATTGTTAATGATTTATATAATTTATAAATATCAATATCTGATGAATCTGTTTCTATAGATTTATCTAATTTAATAATTAGATCTGAAATACAATCATTAATTATTGGTAACATTCGTTTAATTTTTAATGGTGAAAATGTTGGATTTATTATATTTCTTTGTCGACGCCATTCATTACCAGTTGCACTAAATAAATGTACACCTTTTGTTGTTGAACGATCTTCTAATGGAAATTGTCGACGTGAATGAAATTTTGAAAAATATTTTAAAAATATTTTATCTAAAATATCTGGATCTGATACAACTAAAACTGGTGTATGACCTTCAAAATAACCATAAATACGACCAAATTGTTTTGTCCAATTTTGTATTGATATTGATATACGTTGTGTACGAGCAAAATCTGCTACATTACCAAGAAAAAATGTTGGATTTGGTCCATCAATACCCAAATTTTTAAAAAATTTATAACATCGATATACATAAATCAAATAAATGATTAATACAATTAAAAGTAAAATTAATGTAACAAACATTTTCTTTTTACTCTTTCGTCTATATGAAAATATGTTGAATGCTTGTGGGTTTGAAAAAAATATTTTATTAATGTAGTAAGAGAAAAAAATGCAAATATATGGTTATTTCCCACCTAAATCGAGTCTAGACTATTGATTTAGAAAAAATTTCAAAAGAAATGACGATGATTGGGTATTTTGTCAGTTCGCCCATTCTTTGTTTTTGCGCAAAAATGCATACATATGCGTCATACGATGACTAGATTTTTTTCAAGCACAGAAATATTATTCAATACTGTTTTCGTCTACCGCCTCTTTTCTGTCCTGTTTGTCCTTATCCAAATAGTTACAAGAAAAAGTAAAATAATTATGCAAAGAAAAAAAATTTCATAGAAGTCAATACAAATGTACTTCCGATCATGACATCAACGTTTGTATAGGTGTAGTGTATAGTCCCACATTGGGAAAGAAAATTGACATATGATTCAATATTACACCTTCAATTCTTTTATATCAATGTCACTAATAACCTATGTATAGTGAATATAATGAATAATAAATACATATAAGGAAGTATGATTTATTACTTTTTATACATAAGTCATATTTTTTTCCTTGAATATATAAAAATAAATAGATTATATAAATTTCATTTATTTAATATACAATTATGTTTGCGTTGCAAAAAAATGATAGTAATTAAATTTTAAAAAAAAATAATAATATTAATTATATTCCCTTTTACAGAATGAAAAATATGTTTTTTTCACCTAAGACTTATGTCAAGTGTTTTGAGCCTAATTTACAGGCACCAGATGGTATTTTTCGATCAAGAAAACGATAAAGTACAATGTTATGTCTGCAAATCAAATAAACTAAAAAGGTTGAATACATTCCACATATTTTCAAAAAAAATGTACCCATTAATTGAAACTGACATTAGATAGTTCTTATTATTCGTATATTTCGTTTCTAAACGGTCATATTGACATATGTATATGGAGTTTGTATTCTTATCTTTATTGTTGTTTTTTGACATTAGTATAATCGATTTTATCCGTCTGAGTGTTTAATACCTTGATTTATTTAAAAGTTAAATCAACAGATAGACAATGTCAAATAATAAGGCGCATTTATATATATCAAATGACAGTTTGTATTCTACAAAAAAAAAGCAAAATCATTACATAACACGACAATGTTTTCCATGTTGTTGTAATCTTCGTCTTGCTTGTTGTGCAGCTTGTTTTGCTACAGTATCTTCAACAGTTTCTAACATATGACAAATTTCTTTAAATAATAAAACTAAATGCCAATGATATTTTGCTGAACATAATATTGTATTAGCTTTAAAATTTTTTTTAACATATTGTTGTATATCACGTGAATTTGCTAATGTTGCATTTGTTAAACGTAAATCCGTTGAAATAATATCAACTTTATTTGCAACAACAATTATAGGAATATGTCTTGTCGATTGTTCATCATCATCATTATTAATATCTGAAAGATTTTCCATTTGTTGTTGAGAATAATAATTATTATTATAATTAAATCTAACACGAATTATTTCACGATAAATTGTTTTTATATAATTAAATGTTTCTTCACGATTTATATCAAATACTAATAAAAATAAATGTGCACGACGAAAACAATACATTCGTACCCATTCTTGTTGAGGATCTGTTGTATTTGTATCATCAAAACGTGGAGTATCAATTATACGTATATGAAATAAACGTTGACCATTAAATAATGATGTAAAATGATATGTGGCTAAACGGGTTGCAGAATATGTTGAAGAATAATCATTATATAACCATTGACGGATAATAGAAGTTTTTCCAACAGCTTTATCACCTATAATTGCTATTTGTATAGGTTGATCACACATTCGGTTTCTTTATTTGTCTGAAAAGAGTATCACTTATTCAGCTCATCATATAATAAGTATTTATACCCGTAAGGCATAAGAAGAAAAAAAGAAAAAAGATATTATCGATCATTTTCATCATAGAATGTAACAAGAAGAAAAGAAAAAAAAATGTTCAACTAATAAAAAAAAATAGAAACCAAAGTCATTTCTATTTCTTTCTCGTTCCTTTTTTTTCTTCTTCTTTTCATGTTAGTTTCCGAGAATTTGTAAGTATTCTTGTCTAAGTAAGCGCTTGCATTCATTTTATGCACCGCAAGAAGTATTCAGAAGCAAGAAATAATATTATATTGCCAGAAAACCATCAACACAGAACGACGAAAACAGAATGTAGATGAACGATAAAGTCACTCATCTTCTCGAGTCTCTTTATTCTATTGTCATCGGGTATATGCATGTTATTTCCATGATTTTTTTTTTCTTGTCAAAAGAAATTATTTTCTTCTAGTCTATCGACATTTCTATAATAGACATTATAATGACTCTCGAGTTGAAGGATTCGTTTTGATCATAGTCTGATGTGAATATGTCGTTTTTACATCGATTAAAAGTTCCGTTTTTTTTCTTTCTCTCTTGGGAGATTCTTTTATATATATATATATATATATAATGTCTAACTGTAATTACGAGTTTTATCACATTTTGAAAGAAAAATTTTGTTTTCACCATATTGGTTTTTATAAATACTAGACGTTCATATTGATCATTGTCAAAAAAGATTAATGAATATTCTTTTGTTCTATAATAAAATCAACGTAAAAATATAAATAGAATAGCAAAAAAAAACAAAACAATAAAAACATAAACTTGATATTACTACTAGTATTACGATTAGATTAAAGATAAAAATTTTAATGTAAAATGATGAAAAAAAAAAGAAAGAAAAATGAAACCTATATTACATTGCTTCAAAACATGGATGAATCGCCTACTCCTAGTGGTAGATAAAATTAATCTTGAGTACTATTTTTCTTTCTTAATATATTTATATATTATATAATTAGGTTCTAATTTATCATTAAAAATTGCAATTGGTGTTAGTATAATAGGATTTATTTTAATTGCATTATTCATTTTTTATTTGTGTTGTAAAATGAAAGCCAAAGGTTTGTTTATTAGTTTTATAAGAAAAAAAAATGATTAATAAAAATTATTTTTTTTCTATTATATAGCTTCTAATAATGATAATCGATCAAATTCTAGTTCAATTGAATCATTTCAACAATTATATTTTACTAAAACACCATATAATCATATAAAAAATCTCGATCAACATTATATTGAACGTTGGTCATCAGTTGAACAACCTTCATTAACATTCTATCGGTATAATAAATCTCGTTTTTTTTTTTAATTTAAATTTTAATCATTTATTATTTATAAATAGTGTACACATGCAAGATACATTTGATAATTTTTATCAACCTGTAGTTGAACAACGTTTACATTCATCTGTTGAACAATCTAAAGCAATAGAATATGCTAATCATGAAATAATATTTTTCTAAATAATTATTTTTATTGTAATATTAATAAAGCATTAAAAAAAAAAGGACAGGAAAAAAGAAGTTTCTATTTATTAATTAATATAAATTCTTATGTTGTAGTAGATATTGGTGTAATTTGATAACTTTGATTTAAAAGTTTAATAACAGCAGCTAATGAAATACAACTAATAATAGCTAAACAAGCTGCTATAATAGTTGTAAAACCTTGTTGACGAATACGTTGTTTTTTATCTCGGATAATAATATCATAACATCCACCTTTATTATAACGATCATGTATGTTGGTATTATTTTCAAACATATCAATACATAAATTATTTTCACTTGAAAAATAATTTTCATTACAACAACTAATTGGTAATAGAATAGGTGTTGATGGGTTTCTCTGAGGATTTGATATTCGTCCTTTTGAAGGTCCAGTATTTGATTGTGATGAACCATATGTTGAATATTGCCGACTAGCATATTCTACAGTTCCATTAGCAAGACCACAACATTGATGTTGTTTTTCTAATTTTGCCATTTTATCTGTATTTTGAACAATATTATTATTTGTATTAGTAAAATTATATTTTGTTTGATCTAATTCATGAAGTAAAATATTATTAACTGATTCTGGTAATTTTCCACTTGAAAGTGTAATAAATGACCATATACTTAATGCATTAAGACCAAGTGTACATATAATTAATAAAATAGTTGCTATAATAGTAAAATTTCTATTCATTTTAATTAATCCAATTGTTAAGATAATAAAAGTTAATATTGAAAAAAAGCCAAAAATAAGTAAAAATATTGATGTAATATGAAGAGGATGATGACCAATATCAATAAAATATCGAAGATGACCAAGAGCTAATCCACCTTGTAAAAATAATATTGCACTAACAATTACTGAACCAATCATAGCAATAGTTAATGCTATACGAAATAAAGTTTGTTTAACTGGTAATGTTGGTTCATTAGGAGTAGTTATTGTTACTGGACGAGATATCATTTTGATGTATATTTGTAAAAATGAAATTCACTGAATGATTCTTAGAAATATATATGTTTCTTTTTCTTTGTTCAACTTCAATTAAATAAATAAGATTGATCGAACGAAGTGTTTCATTTTAATGAGTAACAGAGTCTATTTATCTCATATTACAAAATGATACATCATATAAGAACAAATGTGTGTGAAGTATAGTAACAACTTACATCATCATATCAAATTTTTTTAATATCATCTCATCAAAATTTATATACAATTTATTAGAGCAAGAAATATGATTTCAATGATCTTTTATTATTAGTTATTGAAAATATAATTGTTATAAATAATATTAATACAATAGTTCAACATATAATTGTGTGATGATTCTATATTCAATTGTAGATATTACTTAATGTAAATCTTCTGATAGGCAATGTTCGAAAAATTTCGATCTTCCTTTGAAACATATCCAAAAGTAAAGAATTCGACATTGTCAAACCTAGTTTTAGATATTTTTTTGTTGTTCTTGGTTATTTTCCGATGACACCTATTCATCAGCAGCTGAACTTTTCCTCGAGAAGATTTTATCCTCTATCCGTATGTCGTCACCGAATCTTTCTTAGTATGATTATTTAATTTGAGTGTCTATGTTCAGTAACCATAGGCACATCGCAAAGACATTAAAAGTCAGAATAACATTATATAGTACCTTCATTTTGACTTGATGCTATTAATGTGTAAGAACTACACACGAAATGAAAAGATTTTTTTAAAGGAAATATGATACTTTATAAACAGTTTTATTTCCATCTTGAGAAGTAGGCAAAAATAGTTTAAATTTGTCAGTTATATCTTGAATCATTATATTCGAAGGTAATCTATAACAACGATTGTAATCAAGGTTCAAGTTAATAGTGTTTATTAATATATTGAATTGGAAGTATAATCCACTGAATATCATTGTTATTAAAATAGAAATATTTATTTTGTTTTTTTTTATATTCTAATATTCAAATGTCAGCCAACTATAAAAGATATAGTACAGGTAATCAAGACAAATCACTAATGAAATTTTAAAAAGGTATAAGACTGATTTTAGTCAATCCTAAATATTATAGCTCGATATTTTAATCTATCGATCTGTTCTCATAAATGACTAATTGTAGTATCATAAATACTCGGATTGATTAAAGATGCTAAAAATTGTACCAAATATTTTAAAGAAATTATAATAGATGAAGTAAAGTTTTGATTGATAATATTCAACGGTAAATACATTCTTTAAAACATTTATCTTTGTGAAATATACTAAACTATTGCGTATTACTTATTAAACAACAATACTTTATATTCAATTATATTATTTTGAACGAAAAGAAATATTCTTAAACGTCGATATTCTAAAATTAAATAAAGCATTGATAGTTATAGATTAAAGATTTATGTATTATTATCATTACTTAGCGTATATTAATATTTTTTCGAGAAGTTAAATTATAATATTTATTCATGCTTTACGTTTATTTACACTACTATCGATATAGTACGCTTATACCACTGTATATCATTGAATAAAAGACGTATGTAATAATAAAAATTTTCTCAATGATTCATATATACATATATATTTATTGTGAGTTAAGCGAAACTATTCTGTTCGAAGGACTGTGCAAATACGCATGATTGATCATGTATACATATAATTGTTGTTTGTGTATATGATGTATCGTATTTATCTTATCCTTGTAGATAGAAGGTTTTATTGAAGGATAAATAAAGAAAAAAAGAATATGAATAATTTCGTATTCATAATCTACGTATCTCATAAAGATATCGTTCGAATATTACATATGTATAGTGAGAACAATAATTGATAAGAAACAATAAAAAGTATATTCTATGAAATCGAACAAACAGAAAAAATAAATTGTATTGTATTTTATGAAAAGAAATAAAATTTTCAATAGGATTATTAATGAAAATAATGTATGAATTGTAAATCTGATATATTGCAACTTGAGGATTTTTATCTCTTGCATAATCAAATAAATCAGTTATTCATTTTGGATGAATATAGATAGTTTACAAATACGCTTCAATGATTTAGATAAGAAAAGAAAAAGAAAAGAGAAAATGACGATTTATTTAGTTTTGTCTTTTCTAATCGCTCAGCAGCGATAGAAATATGAGAATACAACTACAAAATCGCAAATTATCGTCACATTTTGGATACTTCATCAAATTACAAATCAATTTTTCTCCAGCGTGAAAATCAATAGGCAGATGCATTGCTTCTCTTACTCTATCGAATTTACTTTTCTCAAAGATAACATTTATATTAAATGTTGTTGACAATAAGATCAGCATCATATTCTCAGATATACTTTCAATGTATGGTTCAAGATGATTGAATTTTGTCAAATATCAATCGCTCATTTATTGCGATATTGCATCTATCAATTAAGGCACTAATGAAATTCATAATAATGATCATATCTGTTGGATATTGCAATCGTTAAAATTATTTATTTACTATTTTCACTTATTTCACATTATATAATTACATATTTATATTTAGAAAATAACAAATATTTAAATAAAATTATTGTGGATCCTGGTAATGTTTGTTGTACTACTAGTTCTACTTATAAAATCCAAATTTACAGCTAAACGTCCATGTTATGGATAATTATTTAACACATCGATAATCATAAAAATATTCATTTTTAATATTATTATTGATATAATTATGAATGAAATATTTCATTTATAATTGAGTAAAATAATTGAATAGAATCTTGGAAATAAGATTTCATTTTTGATATAATTTAAAATATTATTATTATTAATAGTATATTTTTGATAAAAATGAATCAAATATTTGAATAAAGATATATTTGGAAAGTGAACTTTTATGATATGAAAAATAGTAAAAATTCATTTTAATTAAATTAACTTCATACACATGGCTCTATTTTGAAATAATTATTTTTTTATGTAATCGTTTATCCTATTATAAATTGTAAATTCTTCTATGGAAAGATTTGAGTTAATTGAATGAAAAACAATGCTAAGAAATATTCGATTTTTTATGTTATCGTTGATAATATAACGAACGACATAGCTACATTTCTATGGAAAATTAATAGTTGCTAAGAACTATTTATTATTAGAAATATTTAATCTGTACTATGATAAATGAGAATTTTATTAATGAAGTTTCTCTTAAATATAAATAAAATTTTCGAATGTCATCGTTGTAAAACTGTTCATTTCTAATATAATCTATGATTATATGAAAAATTACAGATCCTTTGTATTGAATTGAAAGCATAAATGAGAAGAATATTGCTAAGGGATATTAATTTACTTAATCATATGCTTTTTTAATCTCTAGACTTATATATTTTACTCAATGTAAAATTCATTTTTGAATAAAATATTCCTAAAAATTATTCATTATTATATATTGATATAGTCTCTGACTTATAATTTTGCTTATGTTGAAAACAAGTTTAATTAAAGAACAAAATTTTGATTAGTATTATTCAATACATTTTCTACATTGTTTAAGAACATGTGTTTATAAATATTTGTTACGAAATAAATGAAATAGTGAAATAGATTCTTTGCAAATAATACTCATTTATTATATATAACATACATTGTAATTTTAATTATCGTTTAATATGTAAGCTTATATTAGAAAATGTATGAAATAGTTGAATAAAATATGTTTTTTTCTTATATGATCATAGATATTATCATATATAATGTGATATTTATAACATAATTTGAAAAATAATTGAATATATAATCATTTTTTGAATCATTCATTTTTAATATGATTTTGAAATATATATTAAATTATGAAATATTTCAATCGAAATGAGAAAATTAATGTATTGAATATTTTATTGAAGAAATTCATTTTTATGATGATATTTAATTAGATTATTATTATTGATTTATCTGACTTATTTCACGACATAAATGAATATAATTTTGGTGAGATATATTCGATATTGATGTGATCATTTGTTATATTACTATTTGATAATATATTTATTTACTAGAAATAAAATAAATATATTTTATATTATCCGATATTGCTTTCACCTTTGTATATTGAATTCGCCTATCGAAATATTCCTTTGATCTTAATGAAGTATTTAGATATCAGAATGAGGAAACGTATGTTATTATATACTTAATAAATAATTTATTGTTTTTTGTAATTTTAGAAATCATTAACACCGACAAACAACGATACTACAGAAGTGCATAAGCAGGCAGTCCTTTTTATTTTCATTTTGCTCGTCCTTTAGCTTAGTGGCGTTATCAAGGTAGCGCAAGGCTAGGGGCCACCCAACCACTGAGGTTGTTTGTTCATTCATCAACAACAGCCTAGCTAGTTAAATTGTCTTATCAGTCCTACATTCCAACAAGAACAATCCATCTGCACTCAATTACTAAACATTTAAGCGACATCTTGCCCTACCATCGTCTTGATCTTATTAATGCCACTACTTTAGCTTGATTTATTTCTGTTTTTGTAACATTTTTTTAAAATAAAAAATAAATTTTATAACAGAAATTCATTTTATTTTGAGAAGATTATTTTCATGATAATGTACATTCATCTACTTCTAATTTTGATTAAGACTTATAAATTTGAATATTTTTTATGATTTGATTTGAATTAAAATATCTAAAAGCTTTCGCATATTCGATTAACTTAACATAAAGAGTGTCTTCCTCTCTTTTAGGAAATTTTTTCTTTGTAATAATTAAAACTAAATTAAGAATGTATATAAAATTCAAATCAATCAGTTGAAATGTTTAAGAGAAAACTTTAAATTTTTGTTCAAAAATCTAGTCTTGAGAGATATGCATAGAAAATTGAGTAGTTTGAAGTTTTTCAGTGTAATCGTAGTTTTTTCACTTCAATCTCTTATACATAAACAATAGATTTTAGGTATCAAAATGTGTTCAGTAGATGTAGAGTATCTAATTATATAAATTAACTGAAAAAAAAGGAACAATTGAATATAGTAAAATTGTCAAGACTTGTGGCGAACTAATGAGTATACAAAACAATATTGTTTTTGTCCACGCGATCAAAGATTATTAACAGGCAATATGTAGCTATAGGACACAAGTTATTACATTATCAGTTTGCCTTTATATAATGAAATAGAAATAAATATTAATTAAACTTCAATAAACAAACATGAAATCAAGTCTATACAGTGTAAAATGTATGGTGTTTCTTGGTTAGGTCTTTTGTGAAAAGTATTATTCTTCAATTACTTCATATCATTTATTTAAAACAAAAAAGTTTTTTTTTCATTTTCTTGTAGTTGTAGAAATACATAACATTTCCTTCCTGTTTTTTTTTGTTAATAACATTCATCGCATTTTTATGCTAGATGTTATGATTGAAAAACTTACCCATATTGTCTTATTTTATACTATATTTAACATATACCATTCTGCATTAGTAACTTTCATGATCTGTTTTTTAAAGATTTGTGTTGGATTTTATGTTAAATTCTGATGATCATCATTTTAACATAAAATGCTAAGACGAAGAAGATTTCGATTACAGTTCACTTAAAATATCGTGTATACTGTTTCGCTTAAATTTAATAGATCTTAAAAAACTAAATCGAAGTGATTCTTAGAATGTAGAGTGTGATATTATGCCATTGTTTATTTCACATTTTTTAAAGAAAAATAGAGATAATAATATATTTATTATTGTTTAGAAAATTTTTAAACGATCTATATTTTAATTTTTCATGTAATATATTCAATAGAAAATTCTTAAAAAGAAATGTTCTTGTTTTTTATGCTGGTTCATGTGATATGATGCATTAAGAGTGAACAAGTAAGCATTCTAGATACCAATAATATAGATATGTCTGTTCCTCTTTCGAAGAAAAAAAACTGTAATGATGAACAAGCTATTTTGCCCTAATAATTACTAGTTGAAAATATATTCAAAGTTTTTTTTTTATACGGTCACTGAAGGTACTATCGTAAGAGTTATATTAACATAAAGTCAATTATTCAGAACGGCGCTAAAATTCAGGGTGTTCCACAAACGACTTTTGGGACACCCTGTATAATTTATAAATGTTGTAGCAATCTGTCCTGGAAGCGATTGAGTTGAGTCTATGTGTACGTGTTTGGGTAATAAACGACACAAGTAAATCATCCATTCAGATATAAATTAGAGCTGACAAAATTCACAACTAAATAGAATATTATTCATTCTTTCATGAAATTGAATTCTCGACAGTTATTTTTTGTTATCAATTTTATTTATTATCTGGTATGGCATATACAACATCATCAAGTGAGAATATTCTCTGTTTAAAGTCATAGATTATTCTACTCTCTGCATGTTATGCCTTATGTAAACAGTGATTTTTTCTCATTAATAGCTGCAGCACTAAGATTCATGGCGTTTGGAACCTACCATTTGTGTATACTAGTGTGTTATATCTCTATATCTATTTTGTAGGTATCAATAACAATGTCCTTCAAGTTAATTTTGTATACGTTGCAATTTAATTTGTTGTTAAATATTCTGTATGCAATATATTAAAGTTTCTCTAGAATACTTCAACATTTTAATAACCTAATAAAGAAAATAAGTATATAACGTCATTTTAATTTGTAAATTTAGTTATTAAAGAATATCATTTTCTGCAAGAGTAAATACACACTATGAATATGATCGAAGAGAACTGCTAACTAATCAATGAAAACTATGCATGAATGTCAGTTTAATATGAGGAAAACTCGTAATTTTTTTTGTTCTTCAATGTGAAATCAGGCATTCCTATCAAAAACTGAAATAAATTTTCCTTATTCATTTATGAACGTATCATGGCAAGATTTGTTCAACAACAGCTTATGTTTACTTTTATTATATCATTGCTTTTTATCCATTCAAGTATGCAGGATAAATCTATATCTGATATGAGTGCTCCAGGACAGGAATTTATTCCTGCAGACAATTCTTTTTCTCCTTTGCTTACATTCACAGCAAAAAAGCTCTTATATTGTTCTCTTGAGTGTAATACACGTATAGATTGTCGAACATTCGACTATGATAGTAATTCGCGTCAGTGTCGCTTATGGGACGCTGACATGACAACGGGTTCTATTGTTCTTTCGCCTTCAAAACCACAATCATTCGTTGGTACCATTCGATTATTACCCAGTATGTATGCCAATATACATAATCAATCATGTGATAAATGTACTCAAAGTCGATATGAAACATATGATATGAACAGTGGTACTTGTCAATGTCCTCCGAAGACATATTGGAATGGTACAATGTGTCTAGCACAATTACTTCGAAATCAAACTTGTTCTCAGGATGATATGTGTCGTTCAGATCTCAACCTTACTTGCTAACCAAGTTGTGATTTCACTTATCGATGCTCAGTTCGTAAGTCACTTAAATTTTGCATTTATTCGAAAATTCTCTTCTGTATCATAAAGAGTTCTTGATGCAACATCCATAATTCTGACTGATCATAAAAAATAACAAGATGAGTATGCGCACAATTTAACAAATTTTCTAAGGAAACAATGTTATTCTGTGTGCATTATATCAAACTTGCTACTACAAATTCGTCTAAGTTGGATCATAGAATTCTAATAGATCTTCAGGGTTAAATATTTTCTTTTATTGAAACTTCAGATTTTGTACATGAAATCTTTAAAAAAAATTATTGTTATTATTGCCGAAATGAAGTATTTTAAGTTTTCAGTCATTTACGGTTTGACTAGAACTTTCTAATATAATATGTTGTCGTCATTTGTTTTTGATGTTTTTCTCTTGTTTTACTATGATTACGCATAAGAATAGGTAGAGCTATAAATTATGATTTTTCTGTGCTATTATAATAGTACACAGAGAAAGAAATGGCAACACAATGTGCTGCAATACAAATCATAAGAAATATGACAGATGCTCAGCTAAAAGATAGCAAACAGTACTCCATTATATTTTTTGCACAAGCTTGACTAAGATATTATTTGGAGGAAAAAATGAAATATGAAAATTATTTTTGAAATTGAACACGTTTTTTCACGAAATATTTAACAAGGATTATTGTTATGTAATAGATCTGATGCGAAACTTCTTGAATTGTTAAGTATAATCTCATAGAATGTTGATACCTACATTGATGCTATTTAGTCAAAACTGTAGGCAAAAGATTCTGTGCATTACAGAAAGGACTCTGGTATCGGTTAGAGAACATTATTAATTAAAGACAAAATTACAAATACACAGATTATTATCCATTGGTCTAATAACACTACATCCAACGTAGTTTCTGAAAAATAGCACAAAGACACTAAAAATTCAGGAAACAAATATCGAAGATATTTTTAAACTTGAGCATTCACATGCACTTAAATGTGATACTATTATTTGCTTGAATCATATAATAGCTGCTAGAGTAATTTGTCTTTCTTTATTGTTGCAGGTGTAGCCCTAGGTATTGGTCAGACTATGGCTGGCTTCTGTAATGGCACTGTGGGTAGTGATGTAAGAGGGCTAAATAGCCCGTGGGGTATTTACGTTTCTCCATCCGACGGGATCTTGTATGTTTTTGACTATGGTAATGTCAGGTATCAAGCTTTTACACCATTCTCACGCATGGGACATACAGTTATATCCAGCGGAATTACTAGCACTTCGGATATCTTTGTTGATGGTACGGGTACCATATACGTGACCGACGGAGATCCTTCCTCTGGTGTCGTACACGTTAAACGAGCTGGAATGAATATGACAGCCATTCCAGCCTCAGGACTATCAACAACTTCTTGTCCTTTAACCAGACTCTACAGTGTGTATAGTATAGCAGCTGATCGATCTGGCAATATGTACATATCGATATATTGGTGTTGCATGGTATTCAAATGGATGCGGAACGATATCCAAGAAGTTGTGGGTCGGCCAGTGATAAACTTGCTTACATTCGATACATTCATTTAGATGCGGATCGAGGTGCTCTTTACGTCACTGACGCCGGAAATAACCGTGTCCAGAAGTTCATTATTGGCGGTAACGGAACAGGCATAACAGTCGCAGGTAATGGTGTTGCAGGTCTAGGTATGAACCACTTGAACAGTCCTACAGGAATTTGGGTAACACGTGATGGTCAAACTCTTTATATTGCTGATACTAATAATAACCGTGTTATGAAATGAACAAGTGATGCTAGTCAAGGATCAGTTGTGGCTGGAGATGCGAATGGCGTGTCGGATACAACTCCCAAACTTCTGAACTATCCAGAGGATATAGCTCTTGATCCAAGTGAAACGCATCTCTATGTTTCACAATATTATAATCATAGAGTTCAACGATTTCGTATTCGATGATTTTTCATAAAATCAATAATATGAAAGACAATGAAACACATTGACTTCACTTGTTTTCGTATGATTAGTATACTTTTCATTTGTTTTTCTGTACAATAGCAAACTGTATTTGCAATTATCTTATATACTACTTCGAGTAAATATGTTCTCTTATATTCTAAGATGAAAATATTCAATTTGTTTTATTAAAATAATCAAGAATTACAGTAGTTTAAATATGAAATAAATACAGACTTTTTTTTTAAAACTATTATTCAGATATGTTTCAATTTGAAAAGTATTTCATTAAAAACAAAGTGTTTTTTTTTCTAAAATTCTGCATATAACAACAGATATAATGGTTTAAATTAGTAATGGAAAGCAATGGTGTATCTAGAATATTAATAAGAAGAAAATATATATGGATAAAAAACAAATTTTATTTATTTTTTAAAAAAACTCTGTCTAGAGTGGAGAACGATATCATTCTTTCACTTTTCTTGATTTAAAATAATCTAGATTCTTGAATATGATCTGTCTTGATCAATTATATAGTTTAGATTGACTAACATCTATATCGAGATTCATAAAATTATTTTCAATAGATGTCGCTTATGAACGATTATTGATTCCAATTCCATCGTATTTTAATATAATACATGGATCACCGTAGAAACAAACAAACACCGTGTATAGAAGATTAACATGTATATGAACATGAATCGTTATTTTGTTAGTTTGGAACAACAATTTGTTAGATTATTTTGTTTGAAAATTTTCTGAAATGTTTATAGTTCTTTTTCGAATGTGAAATTTACATCTATTATGTTCCGTGCAATAAATTCATCAAATCGAACACTAGCTCGACATGTCGTTCGTTCAACATCAACTTTTACTCGGTAATAGAAATATTCATTCTTATCTTCATTTCTATTTGTCATTCTTATAGTGCTGAATCACGTACTAATCCTGATGCTAGTTCTGTTGGGTATGTTTCTAAAAATTTTATAATTAGTTTTTTTTTCTCTTTCTCGTAGAGAAGAATATAGGGAGATTGAATTGGTGACTTGCTTGCTTATATGTCCGCACTTCACTGATTAGTTCAACAGTAAGATGATAATAAAAGGAATTATTTAACATTTAATCATGAACTGATTATTAATTATTAAGCTTTTGTATAAAACTTGACGAAAAGATAATGAAGGGTGGGGAAAATCTGAATGTAAGTTCAGTTTTTATTAATTCATTTGTAATTAATTATTACATGGTTACTACCTATAAATATTTTATTAAAAGCTTGATCAAGGATGTTCACATGAAAAGCCAGAATAAATAATCAGCGATGATATTTATGTGACAAGAATAAGAGATAATAGAATTCACTAATCTCACTATAGTGCTGGGAAAAAATTAGTCCAACTTTCTGTCCAGAATACTAGACTCAAACGTGTTGATAGACGCACTTAGCAGAATAATGCAGCAGGAATATGCTGATTTTGATTCGTAGAATTACATACATATGGAATTTGAGAATAGTTCAGAAGCAACACTTTTATGAGAAAGAGCTAAGCAAGTCTGCATACGAGCGTTATTTGCTATAAAATATAACTCTTTTTCTTGGTTCAGGTAATGATGCGTTTAGTAAAAAAAGAATATGCTGAAGACGTATGATGGGCTCGTCGTCATGTAAGAAAAGATTAAAATAAAAAAAAGAAAGAGAATCTGTAGAATAAATTTGTGTGTAGGATGCTGAATAAATGGCTAAATATCGAGCTGAACATCCTGCAGGTGGTCAAGCTGGACGTCAAACAACTACACAAGGCACACCTCAACAACGTCTTGCTGCTATAGAAGCTGAAAAACGAAGAATTGAACAAGAAATCGAACAAGTTAAACGTCAACAACGTTAAATTAAACTGTTTCATAACGAAAAAATGTTTGTTTTTCTCATTTCATTCATTCTTGTTATTATATTTGATAAAATCATTGAACTCTTGTGATCATATTATTAATCTCAAAACAAAAATAAAATCTTTTTTTTTCTATTCAATCAATTCTAGATGCAACCATTATCATCAACTGCTAATACATATCCTGACTGTTATTTACAATTACGTCGTGGTAAACAAACAATTTTTACTGATGTTGCTGAAACAACAACGGTCGCTGACTTAAAACAAATTATTGCAAATATATTAAAAATAAATCCTGAAATAATACGTTTAACAGCGAAAGGGCAAGTACTTGACATTGATAGTAAACATTTACTTGAATATGGCATTACAACAAAAGAAGCACGACCACAAACGCCATTCCAATTAGAATTTGTTCTTCAATTAGATGATGGAACATATGAAACAGAAGAAGTTATACCTTATACAACTGAAAATACTTCTACAAGTGATGAACAACAACAAATGGGAATTCCACTTGATTCGAGATAGATTCTTTTTCTTATTCTTCCAATTTTTTTCTCTTTTTATTTTCTTGGATTAAGAATAAATAAATTCAAGATTAAGATGTGAAATACAATGAAGTTGTTTTGTTGCAAAGTTTTGCTTCATATATTCTAAAATAAAAAGAATTAGAATTGTACTCTATACCAATGTCTCATTATGTATAAATTATTATACTGTAACCATGAGCTATTCTTATTTGAGCAATGACAATATGTGATTGACGAAAATATTATTTGTATATCTCAGATTGCTTTGTTTGCTATGCTTTTATACGCTTATGATTTTTGTTGAGTAGACAACAATAATAACTATCAATCTTCACATATATAGATAAAATTCTTTCATTTTACCTTCATATTTTAGATATTTGATGTCTTTATTAGAATATTGAAAAAAGAAACAGTTGTACAAAATTTACATTTCATATAATCATAAAAATATTCAGTTTTTATGTAATTTCGTTCAATATGTAAACATGCTCTCTTTCACCTATTTGTTCAAATTAAACAAAAAAAATCATCATTGATGTCATTGTAATAAAAATTTATTTTACAAGGCACAATTCGACGAGTTGATTGATGAACATGACAAATAAGTGTGATATAAATGAGTGTTACAATACTAAATGGAATCATAAATGTTATCACAAAACCATATATTACTGTCGATATATTTTTTGTTGTACATGTACATAATCGCAATTCTACTTCATCAATATAACTATTAGCAAAAAATAATAGTTCAATTGGTAATAAAATTCTCTAGAATCAGTTAATAATAATCATAATCTAATGAGAATGTCATGTAAGAAGATATTTATATTTATAAAAAGAAACAAAAAAAAGACGGCTAATAGCATGAATTGAATGTGAATGGAGAAGAATAGTACATGAGATCACAAAACTGTATGTCCGAAATTGACATAATGGTTGATGTAATGCCCAATTTTCTGAAAGACTATAAATTGATGATATAAAACTTAAAAAAAGAAGTAAAGAGCACCAGCCAAACTTGTATGACATGTCAATAGATTAGTAAGAGTACGACATGGTCGATTGAAAAAAAATAACAAAGACTATTACAAAACTCAAGATTAATCTAATAATTGAAGCTGCAATTGAAATCGAAAATTTTATTTTGAAAAACAGATCTATTAACATGTTTATTGGTTGACACCTATTTTTCAATGGATAAAAACACTTAAAACAAGAATGATTTCCTTTTTTTTTCATCCACAAAATTCTAATATTTATGACTTCGATCTCTATAATTATAATAATATTTCTCATTGATTAATGACCTTTATTGTTTTAAAAAAAGAAACTGAAATTCATTTCAATGGATGTACTACTTTGTAAAGACAAGAATAAAACCTAGAACATACTGTCAAATATAATTATTATGATTATTTAGAAATATTGTTGCAATTCAGTTGCTTTTTATATTTATATATAGATTAAAATTACTTCATACTTAAGGTCTGATATTATTCTTTTTATCACTCAAAAGAACACACTACACACTCTAAGAATTCTTGCATATTTGTGTTTATACACAAAGCAATAATAAAAAATTCATTTTGATATCTTAATGAAATATTTATTAGTTAAATTTATTTACTATATCAAATACAAATCAATGGCATATATTTTTTAAATAAAATTCAACTTTTGTGATATATTAAGATAGTATCTATTATCAGCGCCAAAATATAAGGCACCTGGTTGTTTTTTTGAATAACTCAAAAATGACAAAAGATATTCATCTGCGGTTTTCGGTAATAGGAAGAAGACACTCTAGGTTATCTTTTCACAAACAAACTCAGTTTCTGAAAATGCTGAGGAGGAGCTTTGAAAAACCAGGATTTTTCTAAAAAGTTTCAGATGGAAACCTATGACTTTTTTTATAGATAGATAGCCCTAATTGGCCTCTACAACTTTAGATTAAATAAAAAAGATTCCCTGCGTCTTGAGCCAGCTATAGGCGGATTTTCAGATGCACTGCTATCCCTTCTAGGTTAAGGGTGACAATCTCGAAAATACTTGGAAACATAGGTTATCCACTACGCTGAATCTCGTGGCAATGTTTATTTTAACTTTGAGAATATAAGTTCTTAATCGATACCATGCGATCATAGTGACCAAGTGATATTAAGATATGAAATCGTTCTTTTTATGCGTTCTTATGCACCCTCTTTCTAGTGCTGAAAACCGCAGATGAATATCTTTTGTCGTTTTTGAGTTATTCAAAAACCAACCAGGTGCCTTATATTTTGACGCCGATATTAGCACTGAGCTTTTATTAGTTTAGCGCATACTGAATTCTGATTGGCTTGGGCAAACAAACAAACTTGTAAGAATTTATCGAGCGTATAACCCTTTCTTTCAGAAAAGGGAATAAATGATAATATCATCTAGATTACATTCATGTACATTTATATGGTTTGATTAATACATAATCTTGGCCACTTATCTTTTTCATACTTTTCTTGTTAAAACAAAATTGTAAAAAAAGAAAATAAATCTTTCTTCTTCAATTTGTGAGAGTGCCAGAATGGGTAACGTGATTAGCGCCACAGAGCTAATATTACATTTATGTGCCTATATTTTTGTTTTGTTTTAATTATTACTTGTCGAAAGTTTTTTTGTAGTTAGTATTATGTTCCTCTAGACTCTAGCTTAGTTACCGAACTAAATAAACCGTAAACAAGACAATAATCTTTTTTATTCGATATCTCGTCTTCTGTTATAATACATTGCATCACCATGATGCAACATTCCTTATCTTTTACATATCTGTAGCAAGTATATAAATATATTATTTGGAACAGAGTAAAAGTAGTTTTAAAAAAAACACAAAAAGAACACTTATGAAGTTTTTTAGTGGAATTTTTCTCGTTTTTCTACTATATCAAGTGACTTTTATTGACGCTTTACGATGTGGATTTGAATGTCCTTTTGTCGCTTTCCCATTAAATTTTTCAATACCCAAGGGTGCGTGTAAACAGAAAGAACAAGATAATGCACAATGTTCAGTAACTGTCGAAATTGATTTCCAAGAACGTATTATCTCCGGTGAATTATACATGCAAGAGCGTACATCTATTGCTTCTCTTCGAATGGAAACGAAATTTCAATTGACATCGAATTCAATCGTGTCAACTGTATGGTATACATGTACTATGTCGGATTATTGTGATTTTGATTTTCTTGATGAATTGGCGACTAATAAATTAGCTGAGTTAGATACAAAGTCTGTTCAACAAAAATTAATTAATCTACTTTATAAATCAACATCTAATCCAACAGATATTCAATGTACTGATAGATTATGTTCATCAAATAATTTTTGTCAGGCACATCTTGAAAATACAGTTACATCACAAAATAATTTTACTTATATTAATGAAAGTTTACCATGTACTCAGATTTCATCAAATGATGATTTGGTAAAAATTACTCAACAATTTATTCCTGATGGCATTCAACTAGCAGAAATGACTGTTCGATGTAATTTTAATGAATGCAACAATAAAAAGACGGTAGAAGAAGCATATGCATTGATTCGTAACGAGTTCGTTTTACCAATGAACTATTCTATTTTGAATATCAACACATCTTTTATGACAACTACACCCTCATCTTTTATAACAACTACACCCTCATCTATTGCTCCATTCCTTACTCTATCATATGAAATAATCTTTCTTGTAGCTATATTATTTTTACGTTGATGAGCAAAAATGTAATTTATTATGAATAAAATCATGATTAAAAATTAATTTACTTGATTTTAAAATGTTAAAAATTCTGATTAACTGCAACAGTATTCTCTTGATTGTATTGAATAAAGCAAAAAGAATAAATGTTTTTATAGGTAGAGATTATTTTATTTATTCTAGATTGTATTTAAAACACAATGTATGAACAGCGCATAATAAACTAATCAAAATGAAAAAGTAGATAAGCCTCTATATGAAAACAGTCTTTAATATATTTAGAAATATTTAAAAAAAAAAGAAAAAAGTATCTCATTTTTTGTGCACTATTTGTTAAACACTTTGCTCTGTTTTCTGTAAGTATACTGATAAATAGTAATCTTTATTATTCTTCATTTTATCTTATAATGCGATGTATAGTAACAGAACAAATACTTCTTATCTCTCCTGTTCCGGTAGATAATGTCATATATATTTGCTAAAGAATATAGAATAAAAGTGTTACTACTATGAAACTTATTCTTCTTGTTTTTCTACTAAACTTGCTGACCATTAATGAATCCTTAAAATGTCCACGCCGATGTATATTTATTGATTTCTCACTCAATTCCAGTATACCCATAGAAGGATGTCACCGAGTTAATTGGAACCATACACAATGTTCAGTATATATAGAAATTAATCATAAAGAAGTCGCGTTTCAGATCGTTTAAATATAGAAGGTTGTACTGGAATTCCGTCTCTTCGCACTGAAACTAAATTTCAACTAAATTCATCTTCAGTCATTTCAACCGTGCTGTATACATGTAGATTTAACTACTGTGATTCTCAATTTCTTAACTCATTATTTCCTTTAAATTGAATACTACATCTATTGAAGGACAGATAAATAATTTACTTCATAATCCAACGCTTACTTCGTCTAGTTTTGAATGCCTCAATGAATCTTCATATTTATCCAATGATTCTTGTCAAGCGAATTTTATACATGAAAATCCGCTATTGAATAATTCACTCGATGATATCAATATAACTCAATCGTGTGATGATATCTCACAAACTAATGATTTATTCAGTATTAAGCAAAATATTCTTTCTTGTGACAACAACACGATTGAAATGAAACTTTGGTATAATTATAATCCCTGTATTAATGATACAACTTTAGAAAAAGTTTATTTATTGATTCACAATGAATTTATTGCATCATTAGATCTGAATTGTTCTATTCTCGATAATAATCTTCAGTGTATAGACGAAAAATCAATTGGGACTTTATTATCATTAAATACACTACTTTTTTTATGTTATATTGCATTTTTTTATTATAATCTTTTAAAATTTAAATAAAATAATGATAGAAAAATTAATAGATTGTAAAAATTAGATCATAAAGTATACTTGGTGATATAAAAGCAACTAATGATGGTATCATATATGATGCAACAATAGAAAATAAATTCATTATGATTGTTGGTTCTGATATCTTCAAAACTGTTCTTCAAGCTTTCTTCAATGAAGCTAACCTACCATTTTATTGTTTAAGAGATGATTATCAATATTTCTACATACTTTTAAATAAAAAAAAAGTAAAAATCAGAAAATTGTTCCATTTAATGTTAAAGAAAAGATACTGTTTAATCCATTCGCCACAATGAGTTAATTTATTTGAAATTTAATATTAATAGTTTATTATCACATACGAATGAAGTATAATATGATAATGCAATGAAATTTCGAAATAAATTATGCAGAAAACTATTTTAAATAACCTAAATTTTGCAAACGATAGATAAATATGTCTTTTATTTTTGAGTAAAAAGCCATTACACTAATTACTAAGGGAATATCTTTTCAAACTTTACTATATAAATTTAAGTGAAGAATTCTGATAGATATTAATATTAAAAGAGAATTCTCTTTTTTTCGAACAAATTAAATAAGTCATGAAAAAGTAGTACTCATTCCAAGAATAGCAATATAGAAAGGATTTGTAATCCTAAGAAAAACAATATATAACATGTTACTTTACTAGAGAGAAATGAGATAATAAGAAACAAAAGTGTTAACTTAAACAAGTATAAATGGTGTTATCAATCAATGACGAAGCAAGCAACTAACCACTAGTTGTTCTCTTTTTTGATTATTAAGACCTTTAGTCTTCATGGAAAAGTAAATAACGGGTGGGCCATAAAGAATTACCCTCTCAGCATGTTGCATTTTTCTCATCTATAATTCAGGTTAGAAAAAATAATTTTTTTATAGAAAGATTCCTCGTTAAATTCTCTACAAAAGTAGATGTTTTTATTATTTTAAATAATCTCCATTATTTTGTGACATACGATACAATCTATTCGTCCAAGAATTACAACTCTCAAACACAACATCTTTTTGAAATTTTTTTGAGCAAATCTTAATTCTTCGATTATTGTTGCCTCGCATATCAATGTATTCAACAAAAACAAGATATACCATAAGATGCAGCTTGAAAAGCTCTACAAACTGCATAATGAAGTTTATTGTAATTGTGTACCTTTTGTTTTCAAAAACAGAAAAACTTTGTGCGACCAGCATTTTGCCATTATGGGAAACCGGTCGCACAGAATTCGAGGCCTCTTTGAGCGTAAAAAGTATAGAAAGAAAATAAACTGTTCTTTGTAAACTGTAGAGCTTTTCACGCTGCATCTTGTGATATACTTCGTTTTTATTTAGAGAACTATATTAATCGATAAAAAGATAAAGTAAAAAAAGATACTCTCGTTCGTACAAAAAAATCATTTTTCCACAATAGCAAAATTAGATCACACAAAAGTTTTTCTCTTTTCAAAAACCAAAAGTACACAATTACAATAAACTTTAGGTTGCAGTTTGTAGAGCTGTTCAAGCTGCATCTTATGGTATATTTCGTTGTTTTCAATAGAGTGATATTCAAAGGAACAATAATAGAAGAAATAAGTTCTAAAAACTGTTGTCTTTGAAAGTTGTAATTCTTGGACGAATAGATTGTATCGTATGTCACAAAATAATGGAGATTATTTAAAATAATAAAAACATCTATTTTTGTAGAGAATTTAACGAGGAATCTTTCTAGAAAAAAATTATTTTTTCTAACCTGAATTATGGATGAGAAAAATGCAAAATGCTGAGAGGGTAATTCTTTATGGCCCACCCGTTAGATAAATGATACAGAAAATTTGAGCAAAAAGTAAAATACTTCATCTTCTGTAAACATGTCACTTTTCATCTTTGTTTTAACAGTATGTTCGATCAATAGATATACCCTTCTTTTATAGTTAATGTCGTGGAAAGTACAAATAAAATAAATCAATTGCTTAGTAGTAGTTTATCCGTATTGATACGTTTCTGAATTAATTACTTAGAAATTTAAGAATCTATTGTTGTTGATACATAATGAAAGAGAAAATCGTAAAATATACGAAAATAAATAAATGATCAGTCATTCTGCGATTATGTCTCAAAACAATATTCAGCGAAGAAATATCTAAAAAATCAAACCTCTTATTTATTAAGTATTTTTGTTGAACATAATGAACTAATTTTATACCTAAGACTTTCCCTAGTGATCAAAAAGATTATTATTTACAATTTTCTAAAAGTATGTTTTACTGTTCTTCTTTAGTATATTATATAAATGAAAAAAGTATAGTTATAGAAAAATGAAGAACATATAATTTATGATTGAGATATTGTAGCAAGACCATCACGAAGATTTTGTTCTCTTGATTTAATCCATTCATGATTCATAGTAACTTGATCAATTGCTTGTTTACGTGCTGCTGTTCCAGCACCTGCATTTGGATATTTAGTAAATAATTCATTCATCTAATAAAGAAAAAGATAATCAAGAAATTTAGTATAAAAAAGAAAAAATTAAATTATTATACTTCTTGAAGATAAGATGCTTTATCAAATGAACGTGCAATTGAAAGTATAATTGTACCAAATCGTTCATTTTCAAGTGTAAAACTAAATGAAAAGAATGACTTTTGAATTTCTTATGATAAAATTCATACGTATCAACTAATTTTTCATAATTATCTTTATAAAATGACCAAACTGTATCTCTTCCAAGTGGATGACGAGTCATATAATCCATCATATGAAAATAATCTTGTCTTTTAATTGTATTTGAACCACCAGTTAATCCTTCATTTAACAATCTTTAGAAGAACAAAACAAAAAAAGAAAATATTAAAATAAAACAAATTCTTTTTCAATTCTCTTACTGATTCAAACGATCTCTATTATTTATTGAACTAATTGCAATTAAAGCACGAGTTTGTTCTTGTGGTGATATAGCTTTTGTATAATAAGTATACATCATATTCCAATCTGCATCATTATATTTATTTTTTAAATGATATGTATAAACTGTCGATAAGAAATCTGCGCCAACACTAAAGAAAAAAAGAATTTATTATATATTATTTAAAAGTTTTATAAAAGTATTTTTACTTGGTATTAATATTTTCATTATTAAAATATCCTGGAGGAATTAATCGAAATAATGTACTAGCTTTTTCAATAGCATTTGTATGATTCATTCGACAAAGAAGTGCAAATTGTAAACCTTTAACTAATCTATTGATTAAAAAAAAAATAATTTTTGTTTATTGTATTTTAATATACTTTGTATTATGATCATCATTTGAATTTATTGATACAATAGTATCCAGAGTTGTACTATCAGAAAGAATTTGTTGAATAGCAAACTTCTAAAAATAAAAAAAAAAGTATTTCAACGAAAAATCATAATTTAAAATTCTTTTTTTGTAACCTGAAAGTTAATTAATGTATCAGGTAAATAATCAACTAAATCTGCTAATGTTTCCCAATGCCATTGAAATGCTCTCCAATGAACAAATTGTTTCATAGTATTTTTTCTCGTAGAATTTATAATACGTAATGGTTCACTATAATCAATTAAACCTTTATAAGCAAGAAGAAAAGCATCTTGTATTAAATTGACTTTATCTTCATCTGAAAAGAGCTAAATTAAATAATAAAAAAAAAGAAGAAATTAAATAATCTTTTTTTTTTATATTTGATAATAAACATACTTGTGGTTGTAATTCTAATATAGATGAAAAATGTTGCCAAGGATTTGATTGAAATGTATATTCGGTAACATAAAAACCTTGAAAATCTTGATTACATTTAATCCATCCATAAATTTTTCCAGATATAATTTTAGTATCCTGTTCTTTATCAAGAAGAAAGCCAAGTGAATCACTAGCTGAAGATTCTGTATTCGTATCAGAAGAATTACTACCTAGAAAATATAATTATAAATATTTAATCATATAAAATAAAAACAATTGTTTTACCTAATACACATTGTACATTTATTTTCCATCGATAATCATTATCAAGATATGATGAATTAAGTACATTTGATATAATAAAACGTGATTGAGTAAATACAACTTTTGTATTACCATTTTCTATTTTTAAATTAACATTTAATAATGGATAATTACGTTCTTCTAACCAATTTTTCATAAATTCTTCTCCACTCATATTTGAAAATAATTTATTATAAAATACACTTGGATCACCAACATCAAATGCATTAATTTTTAAATAATCTTGTAAACCATCACGAAAAGTATCTGAACCAACAAATTTTTCTAACATACGTAATATACTTGCACCTTTTGAATATGTTATTGAATCAAATAAACTAATTATTTCAACAGCATTTGTAACATTTTTAACAACAATTGGATGTGAAGATGGTTTAGCATCATCCCACATTGCAGGAATAACATTTCCAGTTAACATTTGTAATTCCTTTTTATAATAATAATTATATTATAAAAAATAAAAATTTAAAAGAAAAAGATATTCTACCATATTCCAATCTGGATAATTTTTTGTAAATGGTTTATAGGAAAGCCATGTAGCCATAGCTTCATTTAACCATAAATCATCCCACCATTTACATGTTACATAATTTCCAAACCCTAAATATTGATTAATTAAATATATATTTAATATCAATAAAACTTACAAAAATGTGCCAATTCATGAGCTACTGTTTCTCCTAAATGTTGTTTTTCATATGTTGATGCAATTTTTTCATCAAATAATATTCGATCTTCACGAAATGAAATAAGTCCCCAATTTTCCATACCACCCGTTGAAAAATCAGGTATAGTCAAAAGATCTAATTATTAGAATATTATATTATCATATAATCAATATCAATCTATTTACCTATTTTAGTTGATACAGGATCTCTTATCTGAAAATATTCTACAAAAAATGTAACAGAATTAGAAGCTATTTCCAATGCTAATGCCGTATGATTTCTATCTGTTGGTTCTCGTCGAGCCCATACTGTTATCTAGTATAGATATGTCATTAAAACCTGTATATTTTAAAGAATTTAAATGCATACCATAGATTCATCATCATTATCAAGTTTCTGTCCATATGTATCTGGAAGAATGGCCCAAGCAGCAAGATAAGTACTCATACGGAATGTTTCCTCAAATGTTGTATGACGTAAACCATTTTGAGTCGTTTCTTCTTCCTAATAAAAAAACTAAAATAAGTTTGCTAAAAATTTCACTAAATCAATATACAATTGGAAAATTAGCTAAAGCAATAGTATTCTCTGGATGAATAATACTAATTTTAAATGTAGCTTTTAAATGTGGTTCATCAAAACAAGGAAATGCTTTTCGAGCATCAGTTGGTTCAAATTTTGTAGCTAATAATTTTCTAAAATTAATTATATAAATAAAAAATTTATTTTCTTTCTTTAGAATTATTTACCCTGTTGTTTCATTTATATCATTAAAAATATTTTGATAAAATCCTGTGTTTCCATCCGTTACATTAACAGTAAATTTTTGTACTAATCGGTATCGATTAGATGCAAATAATGAATTAGACGAAAGACGTAAAGTTATATAATCATTAGGAGCATATATTCTCATTGAAACAAATTGATAAACATTATCTTCAAAAAGTGCCGGTTCTTCAAGTTTAACCATTCGTTTAGAATGATAAATAATTTGTTTAACTGGTTTTTTTAATGTAAAATCAATTGTTACTCGTCCTGGCACAGTTGTTTGCATTGTATTATTATACATATATTCTAATTCATAACTATGAACAATTAAATCAGTTGATAAACGTGGATTACATTCATCATCAATACATTTAGATGGATCATGTGTTGTTGTTGTTGTTACTGATGGTGATATTGTTGCTGTAGTTGTGCTTGTTATTATTGATGTTGTTATTTGTGTTGGTGTAGCAAGAACACTGATATGTTGTGTTCGTCGTGGTAAAAGACCAGCAAGTAAGCCAACGGTGATTAGAGATACACAATAAAATGTAACAGCAATAATAATCCATGATTTTGGTAAACTACGAAATGTTTTAAAAACTTTATTTCCTCCGCTACTATTCGATTCACCTAATTCAAAAGTGGATCTTGTCTTGCTACTTGCCATGATTTTTAAATCTAAATAAATAGTGTGACACACAAAAGACAAATAATGTAAGGTCTTCTTATAACACTTTCTTATGCTTTTTTTTTTACTTTCGCTTATTACTGATAAGAATTAGATGTATTCAACTGATATCAACAGGCACTGACTAAAACTAGACTTGTTTAAAAGATATTTAGTTCTTATTTCTGCCCACGTGTGCCGAAGAAATGTTTCGCTATTGCATAGCCATCATAACTATGAATCATTGTCAATTGAATTTATATATGAGTACTAGAAGTGTCACATTATTTATTACCAATAATATGAAATAAAATAATAAAGTGATGCACATATCAGTAACATTTTATAGATTGACTACGGATGATCTCTATAACTTTTCAAGGATTTTTTGGGAATAACTCCTATAAATTTTCAAGTCCTATCTTTATGTGAACCCTATAAGTTCTTTTAGACTCGAAGGATTGCTCCTAGACAATACATTCAAAAGATATTTAAAAATTACAAAGACCATTTCAAGACAGCTTTTTTAAATTCATAGGAAATAGCTTGAATTACTTGTTCCTAAAAGTATACAAACCATTCCTAACTAACAGCTCTTCAGCTGGTATGATCTAAACTTACGAGCAGACGCTGATCTATGCCTATTATCTATGTCATAGTGTATTGTTTTATTATTAGTTTCACTACTTTTAAACATTTATTATTTTATTACTAGTAATAATTGTTTGAAAGCAGTAGAAATAACTAGTACTAAAGTAATAGCAAACTATTGCATACTTCATCAATATATAACAATAGAAGCTTTAAAATTTTTGCAATAATGAAAACAAAGCAAAGTGTGACACAAAGTAAAAAGTAATGTAGCATCCTTAATAAATACACTGTAGATAAAAGTCTTGATTTAAATAACTGTCATTACTTGATCCTTTTAAAAGTGCACTTCTGTTTTAGTTTTATTAAAGTCAAAAATAATGCATTTTTGACGATGGATTTTATTTATTGTAAATTGAAGAGTTTGCATGCAAGTATTTTGAACAAATATTGATCTCTCTATTTTAAAATTTATTGAATGTACGCATAAAACATAAATTTATCAGAGACGTTAATTTTTATAGACACTCGGGGATTGTCTATCGCGACTGGCCATCTGCATTGTCAGCTTGCCATCCTTGGAAATACAGGACTATTGTACTGCTATGACGCAGCTACAATCTAAACCTACCGCCACACCGGTATTGTGTTAATTTATAGGAAATTTTCTAAAAACTTCTTCCATCACAGCGGTAAACTAGCATAATTATATTGAGCCTATTAGGTATGTCTAGAGATTGACTGTTAATCTATAAAAAATTTGGTACAAATTTATGCAATTTTAGAAAGTGCCTAGAGAAGAAATTGTTGCGATGATATTTTAAAAATATGTTTCATGCCGCAGTAGTTTGAAGAAAACAGGTATCGCTGAGTTTGTCATGAATATCTCGATTTAGAGAAAAATACAGCAATATTCTTATCTGAACTGTTCATTTATAAGTGGAGTGATGCGTTTTCATTGTGGGTATCATTGAGACTGAAGAAAATCCTTCATTATATGAGAGCAATCACTGTAGAGAATTCTGAGACCAATGAAGAACGTAAATGTTTCTTATCCAAAAGTCTCTTTTTTTGCCACTGTCTACAGAACACATTTGAAATAGTTATAAATTGACCTTTGTTTTAAGCTAAACAGAATAATTTTCTGCATTTATATTAAACCTTTCCCCGTAATAGAAGATCCCTTATAGCAAAAAGTTCGAAGGACATAAAAGACCACTCAGGTCTTCTATTCCGTCCAAGTAAAAGATTTCGAAACAATTGATAAATGATTTGCATGTTTTAGACTTTCAGTATTGTCAAAATATTCAGACTCTTGATAAATAATTGAGAAACACTATATGTTACGATAAGAGCCAAAATGCGAATCAAATAATACACACATTACAAGACCTTATTTCACATTAGAGATCATTCCATTTCTTACTTTCAATTAACATTAAAACAACTCGAGTGCAAGATGAAAGCTAGTAGATAAGTTCCGCTAACCTCTTCTAACTTGATAAGACTCACAAAGAAATTCTGACTGAAAATGATGTGAAGACTCAACACACTTGCTCAGAATTGAGATTAGACACCAACCGTTATCCTAGTATAGAGAAAATGAAATTCTCTATCGGTGCTTTTCAATCCGTTTTCCTTTCATGAAGTCGAGCAGGAGTTTACCAATATACTATGAAATCTTAGATATCAATTTTAAAAAAAGCAATAAGTGCAGATGAGAGTCTGAAAAGTTTTGTAGGAGATTTTGACATAAGTTATATCGGTTGTCATTCAATGCCTGTGATTTGCTCAATTTATCGAAATCATTCCATAGGATACTTTAAATATGAAAAAATTCAAGTGAATATTGCAAGTCTCTATCATATTCCATAAAAAATTATTGAAAAAATATCCATTCATCAGTTGTTTTTGTTCCATGAGCATTTAATTTCAATTAAGTAGATAACTATAATTATCAGCTCAATATCTCTTTCTATTAGGTAACAAAATTGATTATTATAATTAATTTTGACTATCTCAAATTAGTTAATAATACAATTGTTGTAAAGTTACGTTTAATTTGATCTAATTCTCAATGGTATTTGACATACATATATATCTATAAGTCATAAAGATAATCTAATATTATTTTCAAAATAAATTAATTTATTTTATCTCAATAAATTATTATTTATTTATATTCTATTGAAATATAGTTCTTTTGAAAGACACATTAGAATTTAATAATGTTATTTAGTTTTATGTAAAATCAATACTATAATCTACACATAAATATATCCTTTTTTTTTCTATAATTGTCAATAACATACAATACGAATTATAATGATTTTGAATTGATAGATACAACTATATTAAACATAAAATCTTGATTTATTAGTAGAGAAAATAATACTTGTCAATGATATATTCAACTATTTACAAATTATAATAATAAAAATGTCGTAAATATTGAAATACTCGATTTACTAACGAACATATTGTTCATATATTCTCATATATAAACCGTTGTCCTCAAAATA
>JAJEKB010021474.1:83018-97424 GCA_022393335.1 Macrotrachela quadricornifera | reverse complement strand
AAAAAAAAAAGTATAAAAGTAGCTAAATATATGATTATTATATTAATTATTTTTATGATTTCAACAACTATTCATGATCCAATTTATCGACGTCTTTTAAATAGTAATGATAATGATGACGAAAAACGTATTTGGTGTATTCTTAGTTATCCATCTAATATTCAATTTTATGATAAATTTATTCATATATTTCATTTTTTTATTCCATTTATTACTAATATTATTTCAGCTATTATTATTATTGTAACGACAACTAGACGAAAAACACGTATGGAACATACAGAATCTCGTCATCGCGCTATATTATTACAACAAATTCAACATCATCGTCATTTATTAATAGCTCCAATACTTTTAACTATTCTTGCTTTGCCACGTTTAATTATATCTTTTGTTTCAGGTTGTATTGAATCAACTCGAAAACCATGGTTATATCTTATTGGATATTTTGTTTCATTTCTCCCATCAATGCTTTGTCTTGTTATATTTGTATTACCATCAAAATTATATAAAACAGAACTTCGTACAACTGTTAAGAGATATAGAACAACGTTACAAACACGATTAAACATTAAACAAAATCGGTTAGTAGTTTTATTTTTATGAAAATATTATTATTTTTTTTCATTTAGAACAAATAGAAATTAGTTTAGTCGATTATTTATTAATAACAATTATATCTTTGCTTTTTATGTGCAATATTCTTTTAATCTTGGCTTATATTTATCGTAATATTTATTGTGAATTTATATAGCTTATTGTCTGAGAAGATATGTGTTCAATATTTAATATTATAATAAAATTAAAAATTTTCAGAATCTGAGATCAAGATAGATTAAGTTTCTCCATCTCAATACATCTCTAAATAGAACTCTTTTAAAAAATTTTAGCACAATTAATTATTGTACAGCATGTCCAAGCGTGACGGGAATCACGTTTTTTTCTCTTATTCATTTCATTAGTTCAACAAAATGAAATGAGTAAAACTGACGATACTCGCAGATAGTGTAAGTCAAGTTATTCTAACACAAAATGGAATTGAGTTTGGAGTGCTGCTCAAAGAGTTATAAAACGTAGCTCAACTATCTATGTAGTGGCAAAATCTTGCTAGAACAAATATAGCTAGGATGTCAGACTCCATAATACGAAAGAGTATATTTAAAGATAATGTATCGTTAATTTGCCGGATAAAGATAAGTGTCGTGACGGAATCAAGACATCTGTACTGTGTATGGTGAAATATTTTAAAAATAAAAGCTGATCGTAGGAGAACTTTCAGAGAACTAAACAAAATAAAACAATAAAATACAATCACTTTTTGCTAGCTTTGCATATTAAAATATTCGAATCCCGATGGACCACAAGTGATAATTTTATACGTAGACATGTCAAATTTAAATGATGAATCTTATATTTACTCACAAAAATAAATAGTAAATCAAGTATTTATTATTTGCTGGTATAGTAGAAGTAAAGTGCCACTCTTGATCGAGATTAGCAGATTGATTTGTCTTTTTGTTGGAAGACAGATTAATCTGTTTCTTAAGTCGCTTTCTTAAAATCGTTATTAGTTTTTTTTATGAATCTTTAGATTTAGATAGATTTCCACATGTCCTCTAAAAATATCAGCGGAACTTCCTCTTTTTTGTTAGGTAAAACATGTGAAAAAACTTTTTTTATCACAAAATATGTCTTTTCGCTTGGATTTCACTAGTGTTCTTATTAGATACTACGAAAGTGCCCGATGTTGATCGAAATAATTTAATAGCACGAATTTGGCGCAAGAGAAAACGACGTGGCTATGGTCTTCTTCTAATCATATATATAGAATTTCTTTCTATCCTTCAATATACGTCATTCTATGTATTTGGCATTGTGACGTAGAGACATTAACTATTTATCTTTTCTTTCTGTTCTCTTCCTACAGATGTCATTATTGTATTCTTTTCATTCTGCTGCTATAGGAATATTCCACTTGAGTTTCCAAGAATTCGCAAGGAATACACCTAGGACATATCCCATCTATAGCCATGTATATATGGATGATTTTTAACTAATATCCATTTTAAAAAAAAATGCGCTCTGGGAAAATGCTTATAACTTTTGAAGGGAATCTGATAGAGACCTGCGGTTTTCACCGTTGGATAGAGGTCTTTCGGGGACGTAGTACTATGAAATAATCAGACATTTCAATAAGATTTATCATAGTAGGTTTTTGTATGTAAGTTTGACAAGATTGTCATTTATAGAGATCACAAGAGACTTTAATAGTAAATTAGTGGAATCGATAGCCCAGAACGAGATCTACAATTCTATGCAAGGCACAGGTCTCTATTTTTTGTGGTTTAAAAGTTATAGCCATTTTCCTGAAAGGTACTGAAAGACTCATTCCTATGGAAAATACCATAGGAATTGGTAGTATTTAGAGATTCTGATTATGAAAAGTCGATTCTGATGGAAAATAATTATCATATTGGGAATCATCATAAAAAATTATATGGAAAACTCTATTTTTTATCGTCAAATTTTTCCATGAATATTTTTGCCCCTAGGGGGAGTACGGGCTAAAATTTTAGGAACAAAAGGCTAAAGGGGAGTAGGTGCAAAAATATTCATGAAAAAATTTGACGGTAAAAAATAGAGTTTTCCATATAATTTTTCATGATGATTCCGAACAGAGATGTGCGGTCCACGGTTATTCACTCGGGGGGCGATGTGCCACGGACGGAACAGGGAGAAAAATTTTTTAATTTACTCGGTCCGGGTCGGGTTCGGGTCAGAAAGATATTTGGCGGTTCGGCCGGGTAAGACCGCAAACAAAGTAACACGGGGATCGGGCGGAGTGCGAAATTTTACGGGGATGAAAAAAAGACCGTGAAAAATTTACAATAGATATCGCTTTAACATACATTGAGGTAGTAAATAGTTATTGGTTCCTTTTTTTCAACCTATAAACGATAGTCTATTAATTCTTTTCTTTCTTTTCTTTTCTTATTTATATCTTTATTTCTGACCAATATCCATCTTGAATATTTATTGTTTGTTTCTATTGTTAAGTGAAACGAAAAGCAATTATCACTTAATTCGTACAATTTATACCTGTAATTAATTCTCTCTTATCAATAACAATGTTTGAATTACATGATTTATCATCTGATGAATCAGTTGATGAAATAACATCATCAAATATATCTTAGTCATCCTCAAAAGTTTGTGCTACGTCGAACACAAGCTCATCGAATAATATTGTATACAATTCACCGAATATCAAGAGATTATTAAAAGAACAACCCGAAAAATATACACTTGTGGATAATAACAAAATTAATCATGCAAAACCATCACCATGTTGGAATCAATTTGCTCTTCCAGCAGTAAAAGATGAAAATGATCGTAATGTTGTTATTAAAAATTATGCAACATGTCGATCTTGTTACACCACCTATCGATATACTTATGGATCAACAAAATCATTAAATTCTCATAAATGTCCTAAAGAATCATCAACAACAAATTCTCCGTCATCAAGGCATTTCGATAAACATTTTAAAAGATCTATTTTGTTTGTCTTTTTAGTATCCGATCAATATCTCTGAATGCGAAAGTTAATAAATCTTCTGTGGAAAAAAAGAAAACAATGACGTCTTTGATTACATCATGGATATGTACAAGTATGCGTCCGATAAGTATAGTTGTAGATGAAGGATTTTCTAAATATTGTTCAACAATGTATAAAATGGGATGGTGGTATGGGACATGTTTTATATTCTTCAAGTGATACATCAATCTTTCTCCATTAGGACCATTTGCTAATATGAATGCCAATGATATTATTCCATCAAGATTTGCAATTGCAAGAGAAATTGCTCGACAAACAAATGATATTCGTGAACATTTAGGTCTTGAATTACGTAAAGCAGTTGAAGATGGTAATCTATCTATTTGTCCAGATTTATGGAGTGATAAGTTTAAGCAAAACAGTTATCTCGGAATGACGGCCCATTATGTTGATGATAATCATGTTTTACATATAATAGATTTATGTTGTGAACCGTATATCGAAATAAATAAACGTGCTCCTAGTATTAGAAAGGTTGGTAATCATATTCATTCGAAACTTTTCATTTTTTTCTTTTCTCAATTAATAGGCAATTACTTCCGCTCTCTCTCGATTTCATCTCAATGATTTAATGGATAAGGTCATTTTTTGTGTGCGATCGTGGACCAAATCTGGCTAAAGCACTTGAAGGTTATCAAGTCATCCATTATTTTCCTCATCGGCTCAACAATATCTTAAAGCGAACATTTTATAGTGCTGGTACACAAGAAAAAAATGAAGGAAAAAAAAGAAAACAGTTATCGGATAAAAAACAAGCTGCTGATCAATCAGCATTAAATGATTTTATCGCTGGTGATTCATCAACATTAAATAATTTTATTGTTGGTGATGATGATGATGGTTTAATGGATTATGATGATCGTGATTCAGAAGACAGTGAAGATGATGATCATGATATTACACTTGATCCAAAATCTGTAGAATTAGCACTTAGAAGTTTATCTACACCACCTGAACGCGATCATATAAACGTGTTCGAAAAAGATTTACCTGGTTATGCTGCTCATTTGTTGGCAACTATAGTTCGATGTAAAGATTTATGTTGTTATGTGAAACGAGTATGTTTACTGCTGTTTAAGTATCATCCATTTTATTCAATTTTTCACTTGTGCTTTGTTTAGGTGAACTGGAATCCTCTGTTGGAGAATTTAGGAAAAACTACAATCAAGCAGGAAGTGATTGTCAGATGGTTGACCATGTCGCAATTGCTCGAAAGTATTCTTACGTCATATTCAACTTTAACCAGCATTGCAATTGACAAAGGTACTCTTCATACTCTTCCATCCGTTGATATTCCATCAGTAGCCGCTCTTGTTGGTTTATTTTCACCTTGGAAACACGTTGTAGAACGTGTGCAAACGACTAAAACACCATCTCTTCACCTGGTACTCACATCTTATTGGTATCTTATGAAGAGTTTAATTGTAACAAAAGATGAAGCAGCTGATAAATCAGCTAAAGGTAAATTATTTGTCAGAAATAAGGATCTAAATATATTTAACCTTTTACAGGTGTAATTTTCTTCAAAACACGTACTAAACAATTATTAAAATCAATGTTTATTTTAAATGATCTATATTGGATAGCTTCAGTACTTAATCTTCGTAGACGTATGCTTAAACTTGCTACTGATGTTGAACGAACTCATGCTTATGGTCTAGTTCGTTCCGAATTAGCAAAAATCATTGGTAAACAATCGAATAATGACAATCAACCAGTACAAGCTACAACAGCTACCAATTCTTCTTCTCCATCTCAAAAGAAAGTCAAATCCTACACATCACAATTCGATGATGATCCTGATGATCAATCAGCAAATAATATAACAAATTCCAACAATAATTGTGGTGAATTAGAAATGTATCTACAGATAAGATTGACAAAATGTTCACATCCAATTATACTACAGATAATCCACTTATTTTCTGGAAGGAGCAAAAATCTTTGTTACCAAATATGTCAAAATTAGCAAAAAAAGTATTTTGCATTCCTGCCTCTTCTGCTGCAGTGGAACGTGCTTTCAGTTCAGCTGGAGTCATTGTGTCTCAAAGAAGAATCAATCTTAATCCATCTACACTCAATGATATTGTACTTGTTCGGTCAGCTGCTCGTCGTGAAAATAATCAATCATAAGCTTTGTCTCATTTTTTTTGGTATGATAAACTGATCAACTATGTAGAATAAATTGTAACAAATGAATTAGTAGTTAAATAAAAAATTTCCTTCGGGTTTCACGGGGACGGGACGGGACGGGACGGAGCCCGTCAATAAATCGGCGGGCGGGGCGGGGGGGGGGAGCGATACCAGGTAAACGGGACGGGCGGGGGGGGGGGGGGGGGGCGATACCAGGTAAACGGGGCGGGGGGGGGGGGGTAAGAAAATGAGCGGGACGGGGCGCCTCGGAAAAAAAATTAAGCGGGGCGGGCGAAGCGGGTCAGCGAGCATCACGGGTCGGATCCCCCGGGGCATGAAAAATCGCTGCCCCACACATCTCTGCTATCAAAATATTTTTTCCAACTCAGTATTATCAAAAAGTAGTGGACAAGTTTTATCGTTTGAGAATATTATAAGTAATTGATTTCTTTCGCTGTAAGCGTGCCGAGTGATGTATACTTATTAAAACATAAATTTGGCACGTAATGATATTCTGAACTTTTTTCGTATAGTTGGAATATTACTCTCTTTTGACTCCTTTATAACCATGAGTCATAAAATGACGTTTTCTTCTGTTTTTTATATTCTTTAAAAAGAATCACGCAGTGATTTTTTCCCCTTCGTCAATGAATTGATGGAGACTATCAAAGAGCTAATATTGACTGTTTTTGCTTTCTTCATCTTCTATTTTGCTTCCAAAATACTTTTTACACACAATCACAGCTCGCATTCCTCGTAGGCAAGTATGCCACGATTTGCATCACCTTGTAATTACATTTAGAATGTCAAACGCAATATATTTGTAAACATAAATGAAACAGAAAATGGAACTTAAGCGTTTAATTATCTAAATATCTTCGATCAATACTATATGTTTGATTTTATTTGTAGAAATGCAGATATCTCCATCTTCAATAATCAACGAGGAAGATATTATGTTGGATACATCAAATGAAAACGAAGATGAACCGCTGTTACCAGGAGACACAGTGGTCAATCGTAAAGACACAAAAGTAAGAACTATTGTTTGTACATATGCCTACGTTCGCATAGTGACAATTCCCTTCGATAACGTTAAACCGTATAACAAAACTACACATAGAAAATTTAAAAAATATTGTAAGTTTCCTACATATTGAAAATGATTCATCAACATTTAGTAATGCTGAATTTTATACATCTTAATCATGAGATTTGAAAATAACAATGGTCGAAAATTTTATTCAAATTCTATTCTACGAAAACTCATAAGAAATAGTAAACTTTGATACAAGTCAGGAAGTCTATGTGTATCATTCTTTAATCGCTTACGATCTTGTTACAATCCGTATTTTTCTTGATAGATAGATTTATTCTAGAAAAGTAAATCTTCGTCAAATGAAGTCTATAACATCTTAAATGCAAAAAATTTACAATTATTTACATAGAGAACTGACTTGTTGCAAAGATTTAGTATTTAGAAAACGAATACTAGTGTCCTACTATTGAGAACACAATTTGTAGAAGAAAACAAAATTGCTCATCAACTAAATAAATTTCCTTAAATTAGATGATTATTCCCTTGACTGTAGCTCAGGGTCTAAATCCCGAAAATGTCGGTGTGTTTGTCCGCAGGTTCAAAGGTCAAAATAACATCCTCAACTGCTATACTATGAGGATACTCTTAGGTCCGGAAGTCCTATACTAGAGAGATACCCTTAGGTCGTCAACTGCTATACTATTCAGGTAAGCATGGCTCCACAAGTCCTACTGTATAAAGGAACTCATGGATCCTAAATTATCATACTGTAAGTTTAACTGTAACTCCTCAAGCCTTATATAATGGGTATACCGAAAGGTCCCAAAGCTGTAAACTATGAAGGTACCTATAGCTCCTCAAGTTCTACGCTATGAAGGCATCCGTAGATGCTACCGTTCGTCACGAACACCACGATGTTGTTCCAATATAATAGTGAAAAAACAGGGAGTTGGGCAGGTCATTATACAAATGGCATGATGGGGCCTCAATATTCCCACTATTATACGGGTGAAACATGGGGTTGTTTGGATAGATTAAAGGTTGTTGTAGACATTTCCTTGACTGTAGTGAGGATCTAAATCCAGAAACCGACGGTGTGTTTGTCCGGACACCCTCGGATTGGTCAATTCTTTTGATCAATCAGAATACATTTTTGCTAGGACTCACACATGCTCACGTAGCCTACTACCTGCAGGTTCTCAAGCACTATAGATTTCAGGTATCCATAGGCCCTCAACTACTATATATTTGGGGTACTCTTGGGTCCTCAACTACTATGTATCGGTGGTATTCATTATTATCGAGACCTATCCCATAGACTTTAGTCGTAATATTAATCTCTAAAAGGAATGTACTTGTCGCCAGGACATTAGTCCGAACCTACAGTCAAGGGACCTAGTAGATCGCCTCGATCCACGCTACTTGTTCTACATGTGAAAAAACTAATTTGATTTTAATTTTAATGAGAAATTCAATTGAACAATTTTATTAGCATAGATTGAAACGAATAATAAAAGACAATTCGAATTTAATTCAAATTACTGGACATACTGATATAATTTAATTAAATTAACAACAAATTCTATATAAGAATACATTCATTTTTATTTGTAAAATGTAACAGTATTTTATTGTATAAGACGATTAATTCTAGTGTAGTTTTTGAAAATTAATTATTATTTTCTCTAAGTATGTCGATTTAATCGATCAAATAAGATCAAGATTTGACAACTTTTTTTTTTGTATTTTAGTGTCGACTTGTCGGTATCGTTCTAGCGATTTTAGCTATGATTGTTGGTATTTTTCTAGTAGCTTTCGTTTGTATTACAAATTTCCGAAATCCTGGATACAAGCTTGATACGTTTATTGTTATTTTAATTGGATCAGCTGCATTTTATATCGTTATTCCATTATCATCGATTCATTTGATTTATAAAATTGTTAAGAATGAACGAAGTCAAACATCAGCTAATAGAACTACTGCACAAGTATATAATTATCTACATACTATCGATCACATTACTTCGATGGAAACATCTACTTCAAGAAGCTGTTGCATTTTTCCAAATCTAAAAAAGTAATAGATCACAATGGAAACAATGTTTTGATAGGTACTTTAGGGTATCCAAAAGTAGTGACGATAATACCTTTTTGCTTACAGAAAGCTCGAACAAATTTTCTTTTTTTATAAAAACATAGAACGTCTTTTGCTCTATTTTTCTATGCTATTTCATCACTATTCATCTAATATCATAGTAATCAAATTTTGATCAATACTGTTTTTGTTGACACCTAGCTGGTTATTTTAGATCATAACGGATGAAGCACTTTTGCATTTTATTTTGTCATTTTATCGTCGTTCAACAAGTTATATTAAATAATCAAAATATACAAGCACAAGATACAGGATGAAAAGCTGCACAATTTATAAAGGGCTACTTATGTTATAATTGCACTCTTTTGTTTTCAGAACCAGGAAAACTCTGAGCGGCAAAGTGTCGACGTTGTCAAAATAGGATCTTTTTTTTGTAAAAGTCGTATTCCTTTTTTCCTATGTCATCTTATAGTTGTTCTTTGGAAATTGTAGAGCTTTTCAAACTGCATCTTGTAGTGTATTTTGTTTCTCAAAGAAACCTATCAAAGAATAATAAGATGACATGGGAAAAAAAGGAATACAACTTTTACCAAAACCAAGGTACTGTTTTCGCAACGTCAAAATTTTGTCGCTCAGAGTTTTCCTCATTTTGAAAAGAAAAAAGTGCAACTACAAAACAAGCAAGTTTTTATGAATTGTAGAGCTTTTCATTCTGCATCTTGTGCTTGTATATTTTGATTTTTTAATACAATGTATTAAACGATGATAGAATGAAATACAAAATGCTTGACGCGTTTTGATCTAAAATAACCAGCTAGGTGTCAACAAAAACAGTATTGATCAAAGTTTGATTACTATGATATTAGATGAATAGTGATGAAATAGTATAGAAAAATAGAGCAAAAGACGTTCTAACTTTTTATAAAAAAAGAAAATTTGTTCGAGCTTTTTGAAACCAAAAAGATACCACCGCCATTACTTTTGGATACCCCTAAGTATAACTTATATAAGGAGAAAATGATTATACTGTCTAAAACTAGAGACAATATATTCAAAAATAAGTAATTAGGAGTTAAACAGTTGAAGAATACCAATTGTTATGATTCTGTAGTTCCTTGTTTCGCACATTCACCCCGATTCGATGTTCATAGAAAATCAAGTTTCTAAATGCCTTTTATTAGAAAAGAAAATACACTACAAGATGCAGCGTGAAAAGCTCTACAATCTAGCCCATAAAACCTACTACAATTGGGTACTTTTTGTTTTCAAGAAAAAGCAAAACTGTGTGCGACCAATTTTTGAAGTCGCTTCAAGATTATAATACATAGTGTGATCAAAAAATTCTCGGAACATTCTCGTTTTTATTGAATGAATGATGTTTACAAAAAACTGATTACATTAAATGTTCGAAATACTCGCCCTGATTTGTTATGCAGAGTTTCATTCGATCAGTCCATTTTTCAAAGGTTTTTCGAAACTCATCTTTTGGTATCGAACGAAGTTCGTTGGTGACAGCTTGTTGTAATGATTTTTAATCAGGTTAACTGCCAAGATGACGTTTCAAATAACCGAAAAGCCAAAAATCTGACGGAGCCAAGTCAGGCGAATACGGCGGATGACGAAATATCATTACCCCTTGTTCTTGAAGAAATGTTTTAATGTCATTTGTTTGATGGGGTCTTGCATTATCATGGTGCAGCTTGATACCACGTAAACCAGAGTTTGGTCTTTTTTGCCTAATGCTGTTAAATAAAGGTTTTAAACAATTATTTTTGTAGTAATCACCAGATATCGTGTTGCCGCTTTCAATCATATGGATAAACTCCACTCCTGTTGTACGATAGAAAACCACAAACATATTCTTTCGTTCATACTGACCTCGTGTGACTACTGTTGCTGGAGATGCACCTTCACCACACCAAGTCATGTTTGACTGTTTTGAATCAATAGCACGATGATAGATCCATGTTTCGTCTCCTGTAATAATATCATATATTCTTCATTGACCAGATTCTAATTTGGTAAGGTTTTCTTGGCAAATTTCCATCCGAAGTTTTTTCGACTCTTCGCTCAGCTGATGTAGAATCCATCGTGCACATAACTTTTTCATCTTCAATTCTTCATGAATGATACTACTAACAGTTCCATACGACACACCAAGTTCCCAAGCAATATATCGAATGCTAATATGTGGGTTTTTTTCAATAAGCGTGCGTACAGCGTCTATATTTTCCTCTGTAACACCAGTGACTGGTCGACCAACTCGTGGGTCATCATCCAAGGAAGTTCTTCCTTGTCTAAAACGTTGCAACCATTCAGCAACTGTGCTATACAACACGTATCCATGTCCCCAAGCTGCACACAATTCCTCATGGCTTTGTTTTGCTGTGAAGCCAAGTTTGAATCTTGTTAAGATATAGTATCGAATATGTGTTTTATCCATCTAAAAATAGAGCATATAGGAAAAATGAGCTCTACATCTACTTAAAGTAGATAATAAATGTAGGGGTAGGACAGTTCAGTTCAGTTCTTTCGAACTGAACTGAACTGACCTACCCCTAAATAAATGTTTATTTTCATCAATCAATAGATAAGACCTTGGACTATCAAAATGTTAAACAACAACTTCTGTGTTGCGGTCAACGGTAGGAATCGAGAATCATTCCGAGAACTTTTTGATCACCTTATGTACTTTATGTAGAAATTTGTACATAATTGAAATAGGTTTTACGGTGTCGATTGTAGAGTTTTTCACGCTGTATCTTGTGGTATATTTTATTTCTTCTGACGAACTCATATTAGTTGAAAAAAGATTAAGTAAGAAAAATGAAATTTCACAGTCGTGTAGAAAATAATGATTGTTTCGCAATCTCGAAAACTAGTCACACAGAGTTTTACTTTCTTTGAAAACAAAAATTATATAATTAAAATAAGCCTTACTGTGGGGATTTTAGAGCTTTTCGCGCTGCATCTTATGATATATCCTGTTTTTTAAATAAAACGCATTGAGAGATTAAGATATGAAGTACAAAGTGGGACCCACCGGTGGTTCCCATCGGGTCGAATGTGTTAAAAAAGGATATCGAAGTATGTTGACCTACGTATGAAATTATGAACTAATCAGTAGTTACTATTAGTTAGCTTGTAATGAAAATTTTCGTGAACAATTTTGAATGTAAAGATAACTTTCCTGTAGAGAAAATGAAGCTTCTACCTTTTACACAGAGTCTAGAAATTTTCTAAATAAATATGCTGAGTCAATTTTCAGAATATGAGTTTATTTTTCGAAAAATTGATCAGATCAAATTTGAACAAAGACTATCATTCATCAACTTAATTCAGTTGAAAATTAATATCAAAATTCTTATTAAATTTCAGCTCTAATGTAGATTGAAAAAGCTTATTTTCTCTATTTAAAGATTATCTTCATATTCAAAATTATTTCTCACAAAAATATTCAACAATTTCGATGAAAATAAACCAAATGAATGCATTGTTTATATTATTTCTAATTTAACAAAATATTTAATATTTTTAGAATTTGGACAAATTCTGCACGTTGGCAATATTTTGTAGCTTTAGTAATAGTTATTATTTCAAGTTTATTAGATATTACAGCTGATTTTAAGGAAGCATTTGATGAACTTAATAATCTAACAACGGCAAGCTTTTGGCCGAAAAAAGCATATGTAATTAGTCGTTTTCCATCCTATATTCTAAATTCTTGACTCATTATATTTACTTTGAGCTGGGTACTATACACTTATAATAATTTTGTTAAAGAAAATGACAAAATCAGACAATTATTTACTGGAAATATCAATGATATAGAAATGGGAATAGCTACAATAAAACTTTACTTAGAAAATACATCTAATACGAGACATAATTCGATAGAAAATAAAACATTAAAGAATGCAAATATATATTCAAGTATTTATGTAAGTTGTTGTCTTGTTTGGTCATTTGCTTATGCGTATGAAGTTGTTACAATACAAAAAATGATAACCATGGGTACAATTTTAAATTGTGTTGCAAATTTTTTTTCATATGGTTCATTAGTTACTATTATGTGGTTAACAAATAAAGTCATTGATAATATGAAAGAAATAGCTCTTCAGAAAATTAGTTTAGAACATCAAAATACAACTACCGATTTAGTATCATTCAAAATTTTCATTAAATATTATAATCCATATGCATCATTATTCACAAAAAAAACAAATTTACCAGGTATTATTACAACTATACTTCCTGGATTTATATCATTAATATTACCTTTTATTAAAAGTCGATTTCATTAATAAGATATCAATTTTGAAACGAGCATATAATATAAATAAAATATTCAAGAAATTATTTTATTTTTTATTTCAATAATTTTTCTTATCATTATGACTAACTAGCGGTAGTACCCGGTGTTGCTTAGGAAATCTCCATACTGGAAACATATCATGTCAGAAAACGACAGAAGATGTGTAGAAGGCTTGATTAAGACCTTTTCATCTGTTATTACTACATATCCCGCCGTGCATACACTTATATTCATTTTTAAATCGGATAATTCAGCAAATAGTGTGGGGGTGTAACAGTCTTTCTCTTAACTCATGCGTATTTCTATAGTTTATACCAATATCCAGTGCAAAAAAACTGGCACTAACAGGTAGATATTCTAACAATGGCAGCATATGTCCTAAAGTTTTTGAAAAACTGGCGAAAATTATAATGTATCATAACCTGTTGTGAAATTTCAGCCCAATCCTTTCGCCAGTCATCCTGATCTCTTTTGACCTTCCTGGAGACCTAAGAGTATGCCATGAAACGCTTGGCACCCTCAACTGGTGCGATGTTCAAATGCATAAAAAACCGACAGGCAGACAAACTCTCTGCTTTATATATATAAATAAATTAGTAACATTTAATTTCGAAATTTAAACCAAACAATCCTCGATAAAAAACGATTAATCATAGAAGCATAATAGATTCGCGAAATTTCTGGAAAATTAACGCAAAGTTCATCGCGATAGAACTTCAGTGGAATTTCACCCAGATCCCTCGTCCCTACTCCTATTAATGGTAACACCACTCTTCAAAAATCCCTCTCAACTCTGACAAGCACCATGGAAAGTTTGGTAATGTTAGCTAATACAGTACTATCTGGGTGAGGTTCCACCCACACCCTCGATGGGTGACCTCGCCATGACCTTCCTCTGGGTTTGGGGAGGCATTATGGAAACTTGGGTAATGTTAGCTGTTACAGTACTATCTAGGTAAGATTCCACCCAAACCCATCACTCCACACTCTCGATGGGTGACCCTGTCCTAATCTTCCTCTGGGCCTGGGAAGGTACCGTGGAAAGTTTGGTGACGCTAGCTTGTACAGGGGCCGAATGCATAGCGGACAGACAGACAGACACACTTTCTTCTTTATATATATAGATTATTAAATAAATCCTTTCAAGATCATTAGTACATATGGGCGTGACCAACTGTCAGGAGGCCCCAATTCTCATTCATTCA
>JAJEKB010021474.1:45970-82618 GCA_022393335.1 Macrotrachela quadricornifera | reverse complement strand
TGAATGAATGAGAATTGGGGCCTCCTGACAGTTGGTCACGCCCATATTTATATATTTCAGTTGTTGTCTTCTTTCTTTCTCTTGTCTCGTCGTGATTGTTTTCTTCGTTATTTTCATCATTATTGTTTGTCATATTTTATTGATTATCATCAATACCATCCATTTATTTACATTCTCAAGATACGATAGGCTTTTTTATTGTGAATTTCTTGAATATTAGCAAACTAAGATCCTATATTTAGTATTTTTGCCTTCGTAGATTACGGTGGTAGAAGCCATTAGCTACATTTCTAAAAGGAGAACTTCACGAACAATAATTCCCAGAAGAATTCGTTTAGGTATTTAAGTCACTAACAAATCATAGATCATTCGATACTTCATAACTGTGCAGAATTCTATCATATTTTTTTAATTAGTTCCAGAGAAAAGATCATCAAGAATTTGCTATTGGAAAATGACTGACATGAGTATAAAAAGTTCGACATGTTTCATACTGCAGTTATATCACCTAACATATCAAAACCATCGTTACTTTCGTTTAAAACTGAATACACCACTAACTGCTGTCGTCCATCATCGCGATTTTTTGATAGAAGCAAACGAATATTGGTGAATAATGTAGGTATTCCAATTTGTTGTCGCTTGCGCATAAATAGCAAGACGAGACCGAGAGCAATTATGGTGCTAATAATAACAAAAAGTACGACAAATCCAACGCATTTAAAAGTGTATCGCGTTAACTGAGTAGTTGTTATAATGTTCTTTTTCGTTGTTTGATCATTGAAAGACGTTAAATCTAGTTGCATGAATTGACGTAACATAGCACGCGATCGACGTGCCTGGTTATAAGGTACCATATGACTAGCATTATAGAAAAGAATATAAGTCATGTTACGTGCAGATTGAATGAGACCCGCAGATTCACCTTCTACAATCCACAGTTGTTTTGGAGTTGTTTTCCCGTTACCCATATCAAAACCAGTTCCATTGTTCCATGTCATAATATTCAACATTTTCTCTGTTCCCCAGTGATTACAAGTCAAGTCATAGTCTCTACTGTAAAGACCGATTGGAATTTGTCGAAGTAAATCAGGTAATAACTTGACTGATGGAGCAGACTTACAGGCTTGAAATGTTCTAAAAATAGAATCTGAGCATTCTGCCCACCCGGTTGTCTTACCAATCACATGAATGCTCGACATAACATCTTGTCGATGCAAATATGGCGTGATATATTTGAGATCTGGTGGCCAATTCATACCACATTCAGGGTACGTATCATCTAGCCGCACATCGTACGTATTGACGCATCTACCTGGATGATTTGCGATGTGGTGATTGTTCATTCCACCGTTTTGTAGCATCTGATCAATAATAAGTTCACAGGCGTCTTCAAGGACATGCACATGGTCGGCGAAAGCGCCTCGGCATAATTGAACTTGAGCTTTGATACGATTATAGAGTATAGAATCCGTTTTCACTAGATTATTCGCAACTGCAAATGGTAAATAGGATTGATACATGGTGACGGGATCGATCCAACCATTTCCAATTAAAAGATCACGTAGTTTTAATAACGAACGTTTCTCAAGAATTCCTTTTGCCAGATATGGAATATATTGACCAGCAAAGGATTCTCCGGCTAAGTAAATGTCGTTATGAAGTAATTCGGGAAAAACTTCAATATATCGATCGAGGAAACTGAGAAATTGATCAGCCATTTCATCGAGTTCATGAATGAGTGAGTCCATATTTGTGTAGGAAAAACCAGTACCAACAGGCTGATCAACGAACAGAAGATTAGTATATAGATGCCAAGATTCATTATTTTCGACCATTGTATTCATATCTTGAAAACGAAAAGGACCAATTTCCATCCAAGCTCCAATCAAACTACTGCACCCGGGTCCTCCATTCAGCCAAATCAGTGTTCTTGACTTGTCGCCAACATTTCTACTGGCAAAATGCCAGAAAAATAAACCCCCGTAATGTTGTGGGTCGACAGGTAGATGTCCAGCATGCATACGAATAGGAGAGGCTTCTTTTGGGAAAAGAGGCAAGTCATGAACATAAAAATCACTGGCTTGCAAACCAATCACCCGGTGATGAAAATGCAAAATGCCGATGAGCAATTGAACAATCATCAAATCAAACTACAACAAAATTTTACACATTTCAGTAGCGTCACATATCTAGGATTTTGGAGATGCCACCGCATCTCCCGGATGTAGATGTGGCGTCTCCCGAGGGAGACGCGGTGGCATTTTCAAATTCCTGGATATGTGACACTACTCGAATACTCGTGAGTGATTTCGGGATAGCCAACATTGTGGAATGCGTTGACTGATTTATTGACTCATAACGATAATTATTCGTTACAGATCAACATATGCATAGAAAATGATGAGTGATGTGATAAAAAAGATTGATTTCATAGTATATTTGAAATTACTCACTTCCGTTTTATATTTTTGCGAATCAATTCATTTCTTTTTTATGTTCGCCTAATCAAATACTTCAAACAATAAATTTACTGTTCCATTAAAACAATATTCTCGAGACAAAAATATTATTTATATAGGTATCGAAGAGAATTTCGTGTTGGTGTATTGTTGTACTTTATTCATCACAGAACGTACAAAAAAAAATAATAAAAGGTTAAATTATATGGCTTTTTCAGAAGAAAATGTTGAAAATTCTCATGTATAGATGTTGGCACACTTTTATTCATCATTCGGCTTATGGCATCAGAAAGTTTCTAATTATAAAGCCTATTTTGGTGAGTATGATTGAATTATGTTTAATAAATATTCTTCTTATGATAATCGATATGCTTGTGTTGTTACTATTGAAAATTTCATTCTATCATCAATATTTGCTGTTTTGTTATCGATGATCGAGAAATGTACGATCAAAAAATGAGGAAACTGTCATGAATAATAATCAATCTGTTAATTACTCTTAATTTTGTTGACAAAAAAATTCTAAAAGAATAATGGAATAGTATGAAAATAGGAAGAAAAAACGTAAACTTCATTTTGAACAAACATCTAATAATAATGAGTTATTTGATATAATTTTTCATTTCTACTTAATATCGATTTAGAATCAACAGCAATAACAAATGTAGAAAAACATTATTTATTAGAAAAATAAATTAGAGATGTTCATCGTAGTTGAGAATCTGCCATATGCCGCGCCGCGATGGTATTTTTAAAAACTTCTGGATTTTCAAGGATGTGATCGGTTTAAATTAGAGTTGATCATAGCAATCGATGATATTCGTCAAGCCTTATTGTGCAACACACATCAACATTGAGATTATGTGAAAATTCCTGAGTTTTTGAAATTTCTTTCATAAAAAAGTTGCCGCCACTGCAGCGCCACGATGGACATCTCTGGTATATAAGCTGAATTACCAAATTTTCTTTAATGGATCACTCTAAGTGTTCTAAAACGATATTCTAATAATGAGGATTTGAGAGGATCTAGTTTTATGAACATCGATTAAATTATTTTAATTGTTTTATAGTATCAAACAATAAGTTAATACGTTTTTTGATGATGTTTTAAACTACTATACAGATATCGTATAAAAATATAATGTAACGTACGGTGATACCATTTTCATTTAATTTTTCTTCTCGAATAATATTACTGTATGTGATTTCAATTATAGAAAATAAAAGAATAATTTCAAAAATGAGTCACTTTTATCAAAAGAACAATAATTGAAAAAAAAACCTTGAATCATCTGGTATCGGATTGAAAGAGTTAATTTGTTCGTTGTTTTTTTCTTTGTTGTTCATCCGATGATTGATGATGAAGTTCTTTCGCAATTGACATCCGTACTACATTCACTCCACAACCCATCAACTGAATACCTTCTGATACTTCTGAAAACGTGACAGTATTAAAAATTTGACGATGCCAAATATCTGCTTGTAATTCTATCGATAAATAACTGTATATCGATTTCCTTAACGTTGCCATTGTAAGTAGTAACCAGTCGATTTTACTTTGTAGAATTATTTGTATCCATGATTCTGTAACAAATGAATATTTACTCCATACTACACAGTTGAACCGACGGAGTTCTGGAATCTTGACTAACAGAAGTTGCATATGCTAAAATTCGTAGAAATATGTATAACCGGAATATATCTCATACAGACAATGATATTATTTACTAATAGCTATCATAATTCTATGGAATAAGTAGATTCTCCAACACATGGCTCTGAGAGAAAAGATGACGAAATCTAATAATATTAAAGACTAATCTACATTACTTTCTCAGGTTGTTTCCTACAAAAAAAATAAATTATTGCGATTTACAAGGAAAAGGTCTTTACTATTCAGGTGCTTTTGAGTCAAAACTATGTGTATCATGTAAATCCTAATGAGCTACGAATACTGTCGAGTTACTGCATTTTGACGATATTTTCAACTAAGCACATTTCACATCTTTTAGTTGTTCTTATCCTCAATTATGGCTAAAAAGCATATTTCGTACATCACTCGTATACCATCGATAGGTTCTAATGTTCTTATTTCAGAATAGGAACAACCAAAAATTCGGGAAGTTTCACAATAGAATACTATCACGTAGGCCTGCTTCTGTGCCAAGTATTAAGTTGAAATTCAAAACTCAACTTTTCTGATGTTCCCGAAAGAGGCCACAGCTTGATGCTTAAAAATATTGTAAAAATGCAGTATCTTTACAACAATAAGCTAGTTGCCCAAACTCTTTTCAGAGTATTCATAGCTCATTAGGGCCTACATGGGACATACAGTTCTGATTCAAAAGCAATCCAACAGTTAGGAACCGTCTCTCATTAGTTTTTCTAATTTTTTAGATTTATCCTTAGAAAGAACATCGATATAGATTGAGGAGATTACATGAAACGAATAGGAGTAAATGTGACTAACAAGAGAAATAATAGATATAGTAAAAGAAAGAACAGGTAATATAATTTACTTTACATGTGACACCATGACAAATACCAATTTCCATTCGTCGTAAAGAAATATTTGTGGACATTTGCATAAGTGATCTGCTAGTAAGATCATTGTCATGGAATTGACCATCGTCATCATTTATTATGAAGATGTACAAAATCTTGGCAAACTTAATTTGAGGCATCCATGTTAAAATTATGGCTAAATCATCAAGACAAATACTATGGATGCTAAAATATTCTATCATTGATAACGGATTGGTTCTAGGTATGTATTCATAGTATGGTGTCAAATTAGGTATAAATATTTCAATAGATTTAAGTCGAGTAGAGAAAGGCGAAATAAATGGAAGTTCGGCGATAGTTTGATAAAAAGTATTATATGCTTCGTCTTTCGTGACACTTCGTTCATCAATACGAAGAAATTTAAGATTGTCGAGTTTGGGTATGATTTCGAGAATAGTGTGCAAAGATTGAGAATCACCAACGATAAAATCAAGTCTTTCAAGTTGAGTAAAGCGATTTTTTTGGAGATAATTCATTACAATGTGAGAACTAATAGAATCATCTACCATTATACTTTTTATCTGGTTAGCTTTGATAGCTGAGAGCAAAGTAAGATTGCTTTTATTAATGATTCGAAAATGAATAAAAGCATATTGAATAAGAGTAGAAAACCGTGAATTCAGATTTCCAAAAGCTTTGAAAAACTCTTCAGGTAGGAGATAGTTGAAAATGTGAAGATATAGTTCATTTGGCAAAACTTCCGCTGAAAAATTTCCTCGACTATAAGTCGACAATGCTTTATATAATACTCGCATTAAATCAATCTAGAAAAAAAAATATTAGTTATTTTTGCATTACAATGCGAAGATCGTCAGTCACAAATGTCAAAAATTAGTAATCAATGATTAATCCTAATAAATCATAATTGAATTTCTGTTACTCGACGTGATGACTATATATATGAAATCTCCAGATGAAACAAAACATTCAGAAGATAATCTGAATGATTACAATAAGAGTTGTATGCACATTGAAGAAAAAAATATATAATACCTGTATAAATACGACTGAAGTGAGAAAGTAGCTTAATCAATATCATATTCAAAAGTAAAAATAAGACTATGTCTCCAATTTATAGCAGTTATTCATCTACAATTATAAAATAAATAGATAAAAAATAATGAGAAACAATATAGATGGTGTTCGAAGAAAGATAGTTGCGAAATAGAACTTTTTTTTATAGCTAAAGTATTGATTCATTCTCACACTTTATCACTGTTTCACTTGCCTTGTTTGTAAATATTAGCTTTTGATGCAGATTTTATGTTATAAAGGTAAGAGAAAGAAAGAAACAGTGTGAGAGTGAGCGACAACAAACGATGATTCAATTTTTATCGTTTTGCACACCACTCTGGGGAAAAATATGGTGCGTGCATAGGAAAATTAAGAGAAATTTCCTTTTTCGTGATGTTTACACGTAGTTAGATATAACACGTTGTTTAATCATTCCAGACGACATATAAAAATAGCAACAGGAATATTAAAACACATTGAGATCTACATAGCTGTCCATATATTCAACTTTGGTCAAACTGTGGTCGCACTTGTAAGGGATTACGCTCAGTCAATCTTAACATTTAAATTAATAATCATCCATCTAATGGTTAGATATTTGTATTGATCATTTAATACACCTCGACACTGATCTTTATTCTTTAGAAAAATAAATGAGGTATCTCTGTCATTGTAAAAAGTTAAAATGAACTACAGTGCTGGCGACACTTCCTTTTATATCCCCACGCATCAGTAGGAAGTAGAATGACTGCGTCGCAGATACGAATGTAATTTCGTCATTTCATCGTAACTGCGACGCAGTTGTCAAAAAAGTGGTGACATGGGAATGAAGTAAAACTTACAAAAATGCCAAAAAAAGCTTGTTATTCTTAGTACGAAAATAATTATTTTTAATCTATCATGGTGACCTCATTTTTTCAAAGAAGATGTCTCTAAGACATTCATGGTTATTTGTATTAATCTTCAATAAATGTACTGATTATTCTTTTCATTGATGCCCATTTAAGCTAAAAGAAAAAGTATGAAACAACCAACATGACCATCCTAGTTCTGGTGGTCAAAAAAAAGCATAAAAATCTTCTAGTAGAATTATGACAAAGGGAGTGGAAGGCTTGATAACCGATAAAATCGACCTCTTCAAAAAAGTCAATTTCTTTTATATAAAACTATCATATAGGGTGATTGAGATCGTTTACGAATAGAATAAAATAAATTTCAGTTGGTTCGGCTGTACTGAGTCCATCTGAAATAGTCAAGGATTCTCAGATATAAATGATACCCATCTGGAGATGGTAAGTAGCTATTTTCATATGATGTGATAGCACTTAAAAGTGCTATAAAATGATATAAAAACATCCAAGAAAACCATTGATCAATATTACTGCACATACGACATATTATTCTTGCCTATATCCTCGTGATGACTATAGCATACTGGAATCGTGTATCATGATTCACTATTGAGTTTGTTAGCCAAGTTTGTTTTCATATGATTCGATAGAAATTTTCAAGCGCTACAAAAAGATATAAAAATATCAAGGAAAACTTACTGACTATGTAGAGAAATTCAATGAATACTGGTCATAATACGCGATTTTAATCATTTTTAGCATATATTCGATGGTTTTTGGTTACAAAAAGTAGAAATTGAATAGAAACGAATACGATATTCTGAATGAACATGCAAAACTGGTTAGATGTATACCATTTTGAAACCTTTCCTTTGATGTTTTTTTCATTGGAAAAAATCGCCCCTAGAAGTCGATCAGCTCAGTTCATAGAAATTAATGGGATGAATAATAGTTTTTATATGAAACGATGTAGAATTGAATGCTCTTTCTAACTGACATAGATTCAGTTTGAAATATTGCCTAAGAGTTATACGTTTCCAGTCAATATTTACAATTTAGTACCTGTAATAGTTTTAATATACATAAATTATCATTCCGCATTACGAGATAAATATTGGTCTTTGCATCTACTTCTGCTTTTTATGTTTCTATATATTCTTACATTTTGAACATATGGAAATATAAAATATAATAAAATATATCGAAAGACAGATATACATACAAAGTATGCTATTTATCTTTGAGCTCACTGTTGGTTATGGCAGACTCTCTAATCATCGTTCTAGCTAGAAACCAAATGAATAACACTTGTGATAATCGACAGAATTTTGATATTTCCATCATCACAATATAATAAATCATGGTAAATCATCAATCTATGAAGGTTTCAGTGCAGAAAGGAAATAAAATGATTGTTATTTTCCTGTCTAGTCGATGGTCTAAATGAATCGGATTATCCATCGACTAGTTTTAACAAATGATATAGATATTGAGAATTTTATCTCTCGTGCATTTCATTATTGATTACTATAAACGAATTGACAAGATATATTTGGTGTAAAGGAAATTGATCGTTTAGAATTCTTCGACTAGTCTGACTAGAATGAGTGACATACTCTTTAAAAAAGGACTAGTCAAAGTCGTGTGATATCGATTGGTTTCTGATTATCTAGTAGATATGATTATTTTATCAGTGGCTCTTTCAAGGTTAACAAGAGAAGCTTGTTTACACATCACTTTTGTGGAGTCTTCGATGATGCCTTTAAAAAAAAAAAGAATATTTTCGTCATTATCCCAAGCCGAAAATTGAAAATGTTCAATTTTTTAGATGATACTTTATTGTATATTCGTACTTCGTCATATTGTTGGTGAAAAATAAATCGATTCTTTTGAAAAATGTCGATCTATTCAAAAAAAATAGGGAGAAGAGAACAAAATATATGCTGTTTTATTCAATCCAAACGTTTTGAAACTCGATTCCAGATATTTATCTATACTCTGCGTGGCTCGAAAGTCCAATATACCCATTAGAATCAAACATTGATATCAATCATTGAAGATTATATCTAAAGCCTTTTTAATTTATTCTTTTTTTTTGAAAACCTATATAAAAAGCATGTGACGCATTTGATAACAAAAAAAAGGTTTTCTAATCTCTAACATAAAAACATGCTTCGAATCATCATTCTAGTTTTGTCCCTTGCTCTGGCAAATATTGTTGTTGGAGACGATTTTGAGTCCGACGAAGTCAAATGTGAAGCATACTATAGTACAAATGGCCCCGAATATCCATGTAGTGGGACTTTATCTACGGATTACAGATGCAACAATACTTTCCTTAATACATTTGACACATCATTCTACAATTGTTCAAATGTAAACATCTTCTGGGATGCTCCAAGAAACAATTTGACACTCCTCATTCAAGCAGAAAATTATACAAATTTAGAACAGCCGTTTTCAGTCTCATTAAGTAGTAGATTGGGATTAGTACCAGTTTACAGAATTTATTCAAATGGAGAAGAAGTCTTGATATCAAGAACAGAAGATAAACAAAGTGTACTCAAATCTGATGAAAATAATCAAGTTATACTGAAATTTAAAGGACCACAACGATTTCAACTTTATGGAACCTTTATCGAATATCAAATTGTACCAATTAATACGAGTGATTCATAAAAAATCTTTCGAGTTCGTCAGAGAATAATATCGGCAAAAAAAAAATACTCGCCTCTATTATATTAATTATTTTTTGTCATCAGTTTTTTTCCGTTTTGAACGAATGATCGAATAAAATAATAAGTTGATGATATTCTCTATTTTTCTATCGACATTGCCGTAGCTTAATTCGTTGTATTTTTTTTTTAATTATGCTGAATTTTGTTCGTTCCGTTCAACATTTTTTTTATGATTTTTAGTACAATTTTACAGAACGCTTACGAAAGAGAAAGACAAAATGATGATAATATAATAAGAACAAAGTTAGAAAAAACAGAAAATAAACAAGCTGGTGAGACCTTAATAACCATGTTCAAATTCTATTCTTGCCGAAAATCAATGCTCTTGTACATAGCATACTTGAATATCAAATATTTATGACGAAGATGGAGAATGGCACAGTTTATTGCCTATCATCAGCAGATTTTTTCCAACTTTCAACAAAGTCAATATACAGGTGAAGTAACAATGAATCAGCAAATGGTTTTCATGTCATCAAATGTCTCACATATTGCCCTGTAGTGCAATTAACAATAGTATGTTTATATCTAAGGAAATATTTTCTATATTAAATAAATATGAGTTTCATTATACACTGTTTCAATAGTCAGAGACTATTTTAATTGACTTATTTCAAAACAATTGTGCGAATTGATGTTCGATTCATTTTTAGTTATTGATACAAGGTGTCAGAAATAAGATTGTAAATGTATTTTCAAGATAATTATAATAAGTCAATAGAATGAAAAGGATGATCCAAAAATTGAAAGTATTACAAGCATCACAATAGGTAATTATTCATGTTTAGAAAAATTCAAATTCGGGATTCGATGCATGACTAATAAAAAGAGCATAATTAGAGAAAAAACAATGACTAATAGATATGAAAATAAACATGATAAATATTCTTCGAACATAATTATTTTATGATTTATGTTGGAGATATTTTTAGCCATAATTTGCCGAAGGAAGAAAAAGAAAAATGAAAGCCATGTGCAAACGTAACGTATTTACATACATTTATTCAACATTATTCTTTCTCACTTATGATTTGTGATGAAAAATTTTCATAGCATCAAATAAACGTTTGAAATGGTGAGTGATTGCATTTTAAATCGTTTACCTGTTGAATTACTCTATGATCTATTCAACTATTTTTCTACAAATGAAATACTTTTTACATTTTTTAATATAAATGATTATATTAAAAATGTTTCATTATCATATTTTAAATATTATGTAGACTTAAAATCAATTGAAAGATCAAATTTTGATTATTTTTGTTATCATCTTTATCCCGAACAAGTTCTTTCTCTTACATTATCCGATGATATTGATTCACCTAATCAATCTCAATTATTTTTTTCTCATTTTAAAATTGAACAATTTAAACAATTACAATCACTTATATTGTTTTAAATCGAAATTGATATTCTAAAATTAATCTTTGCTCATTTATATAAACTTAATCGATTATATTCACTTTCAATTTATGTTGAATCAATTAATCATATTCAAAACTTATTAATTAATTCACAATTAATACATTTGAAATTGGATAAATGTTTTATTGATGTACTGGAAACTATTCTCCAACATCTTTCAAAACTCAAATCATTGGATATTTGTTTATATGTGAATAGATCGAAATTTGAACTTAATTTACCATGCAAACAACTCGTTCGACTAAATATAAATATAAAGATTATTAAATAGAAATTTTTTTCATTTCTATCTTATGTTATTATTTAGATTATCGTATGAGAATGAATGAAATCAATAAATTCTTAATAAATTTGTCTCATTTAAAACATTTTCAATTACAAACAGCTTGTTTCAGCAATTTTCAGGATGGAAATCAATGGCAAATATTGACAAGCTTTTTTAATACTTTCAATTTTTGTTTCTATGTCGAAGATAGATTAACCGCAAATGTTCTTCAATCATTTTCTACACCATTTTGGCTTAAAGAAAAACGATGGTTTGTTGCATATCAAGACTATTTTCTTTTTTCAATACCATGTTTTACACCAATTGATATTGATATTTCTCAATCATTACATATTCAATCAACAGCACCTAACAGAAAATTTTTATATTATAATCTTAAGAAAATCATTATATCAAGAAGATCAAATAGAATAAATCATTATTTTTCTGATATTGATACACTTCAACTAAAATGTTCTGTACCGGTGAAAACTATTTTATATACAATAAATATTAATCATATAAAAAGCTTGAACATATTATCATTAGATGATAATTTTAGAGAATGTCTTTCTTGGATATTTACTATGACTCATCTTTGTCATTTATCAATCGAAAGAAATGTGACCATGAATATGATTGAACGAATACGTGATTATCGATTTAATCAAATTTAAAAACTTAAAATAAATATTTCTGAAGTGAAAATGGATTATATTATTGAATATTTATCTATTATTTTTCCAAATGTCGAATATTTAATATTGAATATTCCTATTCGATCAAAGGATATTATTATTTTTGTGATTGATACATTCAAATATCTATTGAATGTGTCTTTTTTTCATGAACGATCATTTTTTCAAAATCATCATGATTTTTATCCAAATCAAAAATCAATTACTCGATGCTCACAACGACTTACAAATTCTAAGTTTACATGTCGAATTGATCAAGAACATATCAATAGTTACTTTAAAAAATCTTTTTCAATGCACTATTGGATTGAGAAAAAGGTATGTCAGTTTTATCAAGTTATTTCTAATATACAATTTTTATATTTTAGCTCTTGTCGTATAAACGATTAATAGATTGGCTACCCTATCGAATATAACATTGGTATCGATTGAAAAATCTTTTATTTCGTCCTCTTTATTACTATTTCCTATCTCTTACGGATATATTATCTATAATGTTTCTTCTTACAGAATTACCCGTTATAATCATAAAAGATGGTTTCAAGTCTATTATTACCATTTCATATGGATATTTTTATCATATGAGGAAGATTAATATTTATCTAATATTAGTCACAGCTCTAGCTCTTTGTTTAGACTTTCCTTTGAACATAGTTATGATTATATTTGTAATAAAGTTTTTTCATGATTATATCTTTAAATGAAATCATAATTGTTTCTGTTATATTAAAATAAACAAGAAAATGACCTAATGATTTGTTTAAAATATATTTTTATTTCAGCTAGAAAGATTTTCAAGGACTCTTGATCAATATAATCTTACCATATTGGAACTCATTGGAATTTAACACTTGCATTAATTAACACATATGTCAAAAATAATGAGAGAAGAATATTTTAAAGCATAGTAGAAGTCGTATAGAGAATTCTGGAATAAAAAGATAAAAGTTTCATTCAACATAATAATTTTGATTGACATATTATAAGAATGTCATTTAGAGACTATTAGTCCTAATCTTTGTAATATGTATATATCAATTAGAATTATTTCTGTTTTACTTGAGTATTCTATTGAAATTTTCCCTTTCTGTACACCAATACATAGGTGCATACACATATATATGCGCACGTTCCCTTCTCTTCATTTTCTTCTTTTCTTTCCAGTGGTGTTCAAATTTCGTAAATTCTGAATTCATGAGGAATTGTTGAACTCTTAAATTAATTGTAAAATAAGCAGTGATCATACAAAATTGAAGAGAAATGCAGAAATTCAAAGGAACTCATGGAATTCAATTACCCTCCTTCTCAAGGGATACCCTTAGGCCATCATCTGCTATATATATTGGGGGATACCCTAACCTCATCACATACTTCATATTGAACGTACCGTTGGGTCATCAATAGGGTTGGCACTTTCAACTCAAAACTTTAATAAAAGTTCATATTTTAGAGTTGGTAAGGACTGCCTTATGTCTTCAGGCTAGAGTACTGCAACCCACGGGTTGGATACGGATGGAATACGTGCAACGCATTTTTGTACGAATTGGGTATGAGTATGAAAAGTTGTATCCGTGCACTACTCTATGACATCCGGTTTTAAAATAAAAGCATAGACTATTTCCCCTAAAACACGTTACAATCAATAGGTACAAAATCAGCAACTTTCAAAGATAAAAACTGAGAGTAACGGTTGTAATGACTGTTTCCTTTTCCTGATGTTGATAAATATTATTTATACATTAGTAATCTCGTTGCACGCGCGTGCATCCTTCACATTTGGCTGACTTTTCTCACGTTATTTATGGTACAACGTAGCCTTCAGCAGAAGTTCGCAGTTGCCGAAACGAAAAACACTATAAAAAATCTCGCCAGAATGAATGTCATCTTTGAAAGTTGCTCAATTCATACCTATTGATTGTAACGTGTTTTACGGGAACTGATTCATACATTTCTTTTAGAACCGGATACCATTTTGTAAGACTATCGAAAGACGAATCTTTAAAAAGAAAACATTGACATTTGATGGAAATATTCTATAAATACAGAGTGATTCATTTACTCCACATCATCCAATATATATTCTAGTGAAAAAATGAAGCAAATTCTGCTCTTTTTTTTGTATGGTCACTTTGAAAGAAAAGATCGATACTATGATTGAAAAAAATAAAATATACAAAGAGAGAAAAATCAATTGAGGCTGACTGTATATTTTTCGTGCCTTTTATTCTCTAAAACCTCTTCTCTTTTCCAACATCAGTACATTTACTTCTTATAATTCCTTTACTAAAAAAACATAATAGCGAACCATCGATATATGTAAAGTTCAACACCTTGACTGACAACTTCGAATTCACATCGCTATCTTGAATGAATGTAATTGATCATTTCCGAGGTTTGACTATAGTCTTATATACCCATCACCGTTATAATATTTCTTCTAACATAATCAATCAACCAAACCATCTTTTTAAACATTCGAACTATTTCTACTTATATCATTCAATTAGTTCACGAGATAAGGTCTTGAGATTGAGGACAGATTTAACACAACTATGTTTTAGACAATTTTAAAAAAAATCAATTTTTTGTCAATTATTTTTACTTTTTGAAGTATACACAACACTCCGATTAAAATTCAAGGTTTCTACATTTATTTTCTTAGCAAATAATTATATTTTTTCAGAATAAATAAGTTGAAAGGATAAAAAGAATTTAATACTTTTGATATTATTTATTTATTCTCGTCTTTGTATGGACTGGTTTTACTTTTATGAGCCTCATATCATTGTCGATCATATTCACCGTTGCCACCTTTTGCTTTGTCAACATATTCACTTGTTTAGTGCCATGCCATATGTCTCCCATGACATAAATCGCTACGTTTCATGTAATTTTCATCACTATCCTTTGGAGAAAGCTTGGCATCAATGGCACGTTGAGTTTTATTATTTGGATCCATATTCTATGATAATCTAAACTATACCAAAAGTAGTGTATGGTTAATAGCTGAATCACGCCGTGCAAAATTGCTGAATAAGTTATTTTACAGGTAATCACCAACTTATATATGCATTTTCTTTTGGGAAAAAACCAAGTTATATATGACGCATATTTGTCAAAGGAAGAAAGAAGTTATAAAAAACATATTTCTCATAAAAATAATAGTTATTTAACCGAAGAGTAGTTGGTAATTGATTAATATAAATAAAAAACATTGAGTAGAATCTAGTCATTATCGGTCATTTCAAATTAATTAAGATCTTCCAAAAGAAAATAAACAGATACGAAACTTTATTTGAGCAAGCAACTCTTCAGTTTCGTAAAAATATGTTGTATGAATACAGAATGTTGTTTCTGTGTTTGTTAATGTTCTGCGTGATTGGTATTTTTGATCACGATCACGAAAATTCACGAGTTTGATATAGTCTTTAGACACACAAGACAAATATTTTATTGTTTTTCACAATACTAAGCGTAAAAATGATGAATCAAAACAACATGACGATGCTATTAATCATGATAATATTGATATTCATTTAATTAATATTGAAAGTGAAAATAATGAATACATTATTTGATTATGTAACTGTCTCCCTTTTGTTATTCATATAATAGTATTTAATCAGATTATATTTTGTTGTTACAAGTAGGATGCGAACTGTAAGATTTCATCTGTTTAAATGTGAACATTAAACTTCTAAATAAATATTTGAAATTTTCAACTTATATATTAGTGGTGGTTACAAAATTTTAGTTTTGATCACGATTACGATCACGCAGAATACTTTGTATAGATCGAGTGTGAGTAAGAGAATGATTATGCATTTTTTTTTCATCTTACGTCGTAGAGAAAAGAAAAGATGTCCTTTTATATACATCAATATACTCTGACAACGACCACTACAACTCAATCGATAGGTGATTCATTCATGTGAAAAACCAAATTCTATAGACCATATTAAGGTTCTTGCACATTCAATTGTAAAAAGAATACTAAAAGCGCAATTATTCTGCACTGTAAACTAGAAAATAAGTTTTAGAGTTTTTTGAAGGATATTTTAGAAATGTGTATATGAATTGGGCTAACATTTTCCAAGTACTCGAAAATCACCAGCGATCTTCAGTTTGCAGTTTTTAGCTGGAAAATAGATTTGAATTCATTCATTCGCGAAAATTAATCAGTGAATTATAAAATTTAAAAGTCGATTGAACATATCCAAAGGATTTCTAGAATTTCAAACAAATTTACAGTATATATCTAGTTAAATCTTTTGTTCTAGACAAGAAAGGAGAAACGCGTTTTATCACGTCTATTAATGCATAAAGTTTCTATAGGTTCTCACTCACTATATCGATAGTTAAAATACGACTTTACTGTACAACTCATTTTCTATTCTTGATTGCATTCTTGATAATGTTCATTATAATATAAGTAAACGGAACCAGAGATGTCCATCACGGTTCACAATCTGCTACTGCCAAGCCACGACGATAGTCAACGAAAGCCACTCACGCCACTGCCGCCACCGCGGCAGCAGCAGCCCCGCGATGGACGTCTCTAAACGAAACACCTTTTCATAAATAATATATTGAAAATTTCGACAATATGTATAGATAAATTGTTCACATTAATTCGAGTTACTAAAGTGTTGCTTTAAATCTTATAGAATGAAATTTATGCTCGTTGATCCAACGACAAATCTTTTTCCATCGAAGTTGACTGAGATTTTCTAAGCATATAGTTAAATCAGGATGTGATAATTTCAACATTTTTGACCATGTTTTATATGCTTCACGAAATTGCTCTAATGCTTGCTCGTCATCGCCACGAATCACACTTAGGCGACCTATCAAATACTGACATTTAGCTTTGTTACGATGTTCTCGACCGGGAAAGATGCGTTCATACATTTGCACTATTAATAACAGAGTGTTCTGTAACAAATTCATTCAAAGAAAAATTCTTATAAGCTAGGACTGTGCGAATTTTTTCATACACTGATTCAATGATTGTAACTTACTTGATCGATTTAGATAGTCAATAGCACTATCAAGATCATTTACAACCAATAATAATTCACCTTTATTCTTTAATGTATAAGCTGTATAAACATGATCACTGAAAATTGTAGTAGATAATATATGTATCACTTTGTCATATTGTTCGGCAGCTTCACTGTATTTTTTTGTTCGATAAAAAATTTTCCCAATATTAGTGCAAGGAAGAACTAAGATAAGACTATTTTCTTTTGAAAATGTATGCTGATTAGCTTGAATAGCTGCAAGATGTTGTTTAAGTGCTGCTTCGTAATCACCTTTCTTATAGAGAACTTTGCCAAAGCAATCGAGAATCACTGCATAAGCGAGACTATTCCAAGGAAAAACTTGTCCGCCAATTTCTAATGATACATTGATTGCCTGCAACGCTCCATCATAATCACCAATCTGACAAAGCACAGTTGACATATGCCTGTATGCCCGACTCAAATCTGGATGCTCAAATGGTACCAATCGCTGAAAGATTCGTAAGGCTTTCTGGAAGCACCGAAGTGCTTTGTTATCGTGACTTAAATGATAATAGACATAACCTAGTCCGGTTATTGCATGAGCATAGACTATTTGGTTTGTTAACTTGACAATCTTATACTTATTCAAAGAGTCTTCATAAGTAGACAAAGCTTGTTCGTAGTTACACTGATAATAATAAACCAAAGCAGCGTACGTATTTATAAGCGCTGCATGGGCCAGATCAGGTGGATCTTTGTTCGTTGAAAGATGGTATGCGTATTTATAATAATTAAGTGCTTGTTCATATTCGTAAAGAACGGCATGAGCTTTGCCTAACATGAAAAGAACATAAGTGTCATACGGTTTTCGTTCTTTTAATCGATTAAAATAAATAATTGATTTTCGATATTCGCCCATCTCGAAAAGAAGAATGCCAAGAAAAATTTCTGGATCTCCTTTGTTCATCTCTGTTCGTTCCAATTCAATATATTCTTGTGCAATGTCGTACCCTTTACTGGATGTTTCTATGGAACATATCCAGAATTTGTTTATATTATCATAACTTATGGATTTAATTTCAAATACTGTTGCCAAATCAAACAAAACTTCTTCTTCATCTTTGAAATGACTACAGGATGAAACATCAGCTACAACTATCGGATGATCTGATTCCAAATCAATTTCTATTTCAAAAATCACTGATTCTAAATTATTGTTTGCATTAGAATTATTTCCCACACCATCATAGACTTCAGCTACTTGCTTTGAACGGCTAGCAGAGAAAAAAGCATTAGCCGAAATTAATTGTCTAATACTATTTTTTAAATGTTGAACTTCTTCAGAAGATTGTTTCATACCACGATATACCTTAAGAATCCGTTGATTTGAATAATCTCGAAGTAATTGACTGTTTTCAGCAAGACATTGACAAAGGTCAACAATATAAAATCGAAAGATGTAAAGTACTTCGATATTCTCAGTTCGCAGAGCTTTATTGATCAGTTTGAAAATAAAACTGTCCTTTGTATACCATTGAATTGCTTGATCTGAACTGTATGTCTATTCAAATTCTTTAATGTTTTTCATTTCCTTTTCATTATCGCGATAATACTCTCGACATTGACGTAACATTTCACACTTTCCGTTCGGATCTTCTGAGCTAGTTTCTGTCATTGTTGAAGAAAGTTTTTTGATCACTTCTTTAACTAGTTGCAACCAGACAAATGATCCCGCTTCACGATCCAAATTTCGAACTAATTTTTGTTTTGTTGTATTGTATAACTGTAAAATAGCCGATTGTCGTTCAATTGCTCGCATAGTTTTCATAATATTATATTTTAACGTTTCTCGTTCATTAAAAATACCGATAACTTTAGAATATTGGAAGAACTTTTCGTATTTCTTTGTATCAATACAGAAAATGAAAATACTATCTACCTGACGAGTTGCATTTATTTTGTCCAGTAATGTTTTTGATGCAACAGCACCGGAAACAATGAAAATAATCCTTTCAAGCATTAAATGTGTATCCAAATATGTTGTACATTCGACTTCATTGCAACAAGTTTCCCACACAATTACTTATATCGTGTAACATTTTCTTAGTGAGTGCAATATCATCAGCAAAATCTTCATCGTTTAAATGACTATCGCACCATAATAAAATAATATTTTCACTTTTTGTATCATTTTCAATCTCAATAATATCATGATTTAGTTTATACAATCTCGTATTCGACTGAATATGTGTAGATGTGTTGTTTAGTTTCATAATATTACTTATTACATTTGCCATCTGTTAGATCCTTAATTCCGTTGTTGTATATATAATGTTTATTTATAAATTATGCTCGCTTGCCACACCGATACACATAAAACTAACGGATATTTATACCGGCTTTTAGGCGCAAGGTAGAAATAAAGGAAAAAACCAAGAGAATATACTAAGAAAGATATCTTACAGAACGAAAAAGAAAAGATACATATACAGATATAGATGATGTCATATATATGTGAAAGAAAAGAAAGAATGAACACTGGATTATTCCATTAATATGATGTTCTATAGTATGTCGTAAATACATGCCATAACACTATCGATCATATGATTCTCTTTCAGGTTCTATGTTCTATCGATTTATAAATGATTATATTAGTAGGTTTTTTCCTCCTTTAAACACGTGTATTTTTCCTGTATTTACATAAGCTGTTAATTCAAAAAGAAGGGTTTATATTGATATTTCTGTTCCTTTTTTTTCAGCTTATTGCGTATCGATTAATTTTATCGATAATGCTCTAACAAAAAATATTTTATTTGCCGAAATGACAAACATTATAACCAACATAAGTGTCACAATGATGTCACACTTACATATATTCATTCTCATGATATCGTTTCTATTTCTTTCTCATCTTTATTTCATCATTATTGTTTTTGCATTTTGTGGAACTCACATACGAAAAATGTGAGTGTAAGTTTTAAGTCGAAGTTTTGCGGCTCCCCCCCCCCCCCCCCCCCCCCCCCCACTCCCCTTACAGACATCCCCATTACAGACACCCCTCCATTACAGACATTTCTCTCCATTACAAGTAGGCACGATACAGAAATTGGTTCCTCTGTTTATTTATCTGCAGAGCTGTCGCGACCGGGAGGGGTACGGAGGGGGCGGGGTGCCTCCTCCCAATCTGGAAAAATTTTCTTTTTTTTTGCTCGACACTTTTTCAAAAAATTTCTAAAATTCTCCAAAAATCTCAAAAAATTTTTAATAAATCTGTAATTTTTCCTTCAAAATTTCGATAATTTAAAGGCACTTTTTAAAAAGTTTTTGTCCCCGCCCAGTCTGTAGCCCCTCGCGACAGCCCTGTTTATCTGAGGCTCAATTGTTTAAAGATATGTGAGCTCCACATTTTAGTCCCATAGGGACTGCGCTGACAAGCTTTTTTTCCTACAGTTAACGTAAAATAAATTACTTCGAAGGACATCAAGCCTGCATAAGTTTGATACGAAGAATCTCTTATCACGAATATCACCAACAATAGACGCTTCTCGAAAGAATAAATCGCGATAATATGATTTGTCACGTCTAGTTAATATACGTTTTGATAGAGGCATAACGCTTTGTTCTAATGACTATGTTCACTGTACCTTTAATTCCTTTCGCTCAAAATAGAAAGATGTTTCTTTTTAATTTTTGAATCTCTAAAATATATTACCGAGAATATTTGGTCGATCATCATCACGAATAACTCGTTTATTATCCCCGAAAATGACTCGTTCAGAAGCTGCTCAATTTTTCTTTGTTATAGTTATTGATTGATTAGATTTTTTAATCTAAAATGTTAATAAATTAGATACAAAGAAATATTTAATTCGATGCTGCTTTTTTGTTGTTATAATAAATTTGAATAATTCTATTTAAATACATAAGTGATGAACTTAACATTTATCATCTAATTTAACTGTTTTTACAAATTGTACTTCCCAGGAGATTCAATCCGACTTGTAGATTCGATCGGATCCGCGTCGGATTTCATCGGAATCCAGCATAGAGACCTGCGGAACAGTCCCGAATCCCGAAAAACCCCGTTTGTCCCGTCCCGCGGGACATTCGCACTGTCCCGAAAATATTTCAGGACGGGACATTCGGGATCGGGACTATCCAGAAAAAAATCGATATCTCGAATTTCCTAAATTCATATCAAAACACGCCGTAAATTCGAGGCTCTCTATTTTCTAACAAATATTTCAGTATTTCAATAAATAATACAGGATGATCTGTAAGTAGCTTTACGATAAAAAATTGAATCTCTTCACTCTATTTCAATCAAATAGTCTGATATTTTATCGATGATAGAGGTTTATTCAAAATTCTTTTCATCAGAAATCTTATAGAAAAATCTAAGTTGAGTCAATGCTATAACTTCAAAAAGAAAATGTAGCCTAGTACGGGGTCGAACAAAGAAATCATCTATGTCTCAGAATTTTGAATAGTAGCCTAGACTGTCACATATGAATGGATTCAACGATGAACATTCTTTTGCACTTAAGGAAGAATTTATACCAATTAGGTTGAACAGAATGAAATTATAATGATTTCTGTTCCCACATCAGATTTGGAACGCTTATTGTACCGAACCCTTCCTAAAAGCCCGTACAAGACCACATTTTCTTGTTGAAGCTATAGTATTGGCTCAACTTAAGTTTTCTGATGAAAAACATTTTGAATGATCCTCTATCATCAATAAAAAAATCAGATCATTTGATTAAAATAGAGTGAAGATATTCAGTTTTTTATTGTAAAACTACGTATGAATTATTCTGCATAATAATAGAAACAGAGAAAAAACTATTGCCAGATCGTTTCAAAGTTGATCATTTTCATTTATTTTTATGAGATCTTTCACTGTCATTATAACTTACACAAATCGTATCCCTTAATTAGCATGTTCTGTGCATCAATTAATGTGTACATGAGGATGAGTGTTTAAAACGCAGTTATATCCCAAAAACTAACTTCTTTTTTCTTACGCTTCGGCTGCAAGCAACTAAATGTTCATTAATATTTTAATATTTCATTTGGTAAGCAATAAATTAATAATTTGATCTAGACTCATAGGTATTCCTTGTTCGATATTGTGCTGTCAACTATATAAATAAAAAGCTAGATAGTTCATCTAATAATTATCCATATGAATCCATGTTATCTACCGATAGTATAGAAAAGACGTATTCGTCTTTCACAAAACAATATTTCTGTATCCCTATCAGTTAACGAGACAATTCGAAAAGATTCGGGCCGGAACATTCGAAATCGGGGCTATTAAAAAATATTTCGGGACGGAACAATAAAAAAGTTTGTCCCGCAGGTCTCTAAACCAACATCTTTCATAAAAAATCGATTGGATTCGACATGGTTTTTATCAGATTCCCATCAGCCGGATTCCGGCCTGGATTTCGTCGGAATGTATTAGAAACACAATGAAATTCGGTTGGATCCGATTGAATTTCATCCGGTTTCCGACACATCCCGACAAAATCCGAGTCGGAATTCGACTGATGGGAATCAGACGAAAACCATGTCGGATCCGATAGAAATATACAGATTCGACAGGATCCGACCACCCATGAATCTCCTAGGAATTGTTGAGAATAATGAAAGAGAAAATGCAAAGGTGTTTCTCGTCTTTTATTTGTGTTACATGTTTCAAAGCTATTATTGAATAGTCACTATAAATTTTCAGACGTGTTTAGAAGTTGTAATAATCCTATTATCAGGTTGTCGAGTTCCCAGGAGATTCATGGGTGGTCGGATCCTGTCGAATCTGTATATTTCTATCGAATCTACAAGTCGGATTGACTCTCCTGGGTTAGTTTGAGGATAAATATGAATATAAATTATTGTTGTGATTCTCAATTAACATGTCATTCATAACTACAAATCTAATTGTAGATTTGCATTATATTAAAATTTAAATATCAATTTCAAAGTCCAAATCGTAAGTATTAGATATTAAACTGAAATACAATTGAAGGAATGTTGACTGTAATTAATAATATATAAGATTTATTAATTCGAAGCATAGTGTTCCATAACGAGAAAATAAAAATTGTAACGGTAAAAAACAAGATTTGTTGTCTTGATTAAATTCGAAATAAAAGATAATATTATAGCTAAATAAGTTTTTTAAGCTGCGTGTGGAAATATTTGTGAATAGTCTTTTAATTTATATATTGTATCCGATGATATTGTATCACCAGAAGCTATTACTCGTTCTTCTCCTCCTCCTTGAGTATTTCGTTTATAAGAAGATTTGTAACCATAATCTTGTCGAATAATATCTGCTAATCGTTCAGCTAATGCAAAAATGGTAGCTGATGGATTAGCATCAATTTGTTCTCCAAATGCAGATGCATCACAAACACGAACATTGGAAACATTATAAACACGAAGACGTGTATCACAACAAAGACCCATTTGACATGTTGATATTGGATGAAGTGCTGTTTCAAGATGATCATTAAAAAAATTCTTTTGTATTTGTCGTATTAATTCCTGGATAAATTTCTTCATCTATAAGATTCCCCCATTCTGTTGTCTTGATTAATTTTCTAATTGCATTAAATGTTACATTAAATACTTCATATTCATAGTTTGATATAGTGTTCCAATTGAAATCTACAATTGGTTTATCTCGAATATTATTAGTTGTAGCCATGACTGTACCTAAAAATGATGGATCTTGTAAAATCATTCGAAGTGTTATTTCTGATTTTGGTATTTCTGAATGACCATAAGATCCAAATCGACATATTCTTGGTTTTTTATTCATAAAATTATCAGGAGTATGAATATTTGTATCAGTAAAATAAATTTGAAGATCAGTTATTGAATCATTTCGAAGTTTAGTATTCAATGCAATAATCCAAGATTTACTTCCATTTGGAATAGATTTTTTATAGATTGGTGGTATTGATGCATTTGGATAATTAGGATATGTTGAATATCGATCTTTAACTTGAAAAATCATTGGAACAGCAACATGATCACGAAGTTGACGACCAACATAAGAATTTGTTGCAATATGTTCAATATTTATTGATTGAAGATGTTTTGGATCACCAATTCCACTAATTTGTAATAAATGTGGAGTTGAAAAAGCACCAGCTGAAACAATAACTTCTTTTTTAACTTTAATTGTATAAATTCCTGTACTATTTTGTATAATAATTCCAATAGCTTTTGGAGGATTTAATGTTTTATCAAATAAAATTTTATTAACAATTGTAGCTGATCGAATTCTTAAATTAGTTCGTTTTAAAACAAATTCATTAAAATATCCATAAAATGATGTACCAAGATAATAATCTGAATGTACATCAGTACGATTACCTTTTCGATTAAAATATCGTTGAAATAAACTACATCCAAGATTATTCAAACCATTTAAATCAGCATTATATCCATTCCATAATTGTTTTATATCTTTACAAATAGGTTCAAAATATTTTGATATATTAGCAAATTCTAATATATAACTTGGATTAACTTGAAGTGGACCATTTCTACCATGATAATATCGACAATCTTCATCAGATATGCCAGTTTCATTTGATGAATAATAATAACAATAATGATCTTCTATTTTTTTGTAATATGCTAATAAATCATCATATCTCCAACCAATTGGCCAACGTTCAAGTATAGCACGTGATGGACGTACATTTATACCACCATAAAGACGTGCTGTACCACCAAGACCATTGAATCTTGGTACATACATTATTTTATTATTGCCTGCTGGTAATGGTAAACTAACAATTGATGGATCATGTGGAGATATAAAACTATATATTAATTCCTTTGGACTTTTATTTGTATCTTGTTCAGTTGGACCACCATCAACACCTAATACTGTTATATAAGGAATTTCAGATAAACGTGATGCAATAACAGAACCACCAGCACCAAGTCCAATAACTACAAAATCATATTCTTCTACTATTGACAATTTTTCATGTTTTTGTTCAATAACAATAATTTGTAATAATATTGCCCAGATTAAGCAAGCAATCATAGATAATACAAATAATATAGCAAGAATATATCTACATTTAAAAGATTGATTTTCTATTGTTTTTGGAATGAGTATTTCTCTTTCACTTTGATAAGTTGAATCCATTTTAGTTTATAATATAATATCTTTTGAAATTTATATTCGTTCTACTTAAAAATAATAGAAAAATATTTATTTTTATTCGTTAACAATATATGATGAATAACAAGTGTCTGTTGTTATATATATGTACCCATCATTATTTAACCTTGTTCTTTGCTTTTTCCAATTTAAAATGACGATAGTATAATATGTGAGTCATTGACCTATATATATATATATACTTATTATATCGTGAGATTTTTATTCATGGGAAATAAACTAAGTAAAATATTTTTGTGAATCATATCGAATTCTCGTTAATGATTCGTTGGCTCGATTCCCATTAAATTTTCTGTTCTGCGTAAATCGTCGACATAGACATAGACATACACTTTTTTTTTTCGTTCTCATTTTAGTGAAATAATGAAAGAAATATTCCATTGCTATTTCCATATATGGTTTCGACCTTGTTTTACTTCCAAATAAAACACTTAATTTGATATTTTCATATTCATTAGTCATCATATTCTGTTGATTTTATTCGTCTTACCATATATGGACTAGAGATGGAACCGATTTGTTGTTTTTTTTTTATAACCGAATCGCATCAAGATTTGTATTAAACAAAAAAAAATTTTTAAGTATTTTAAAAGGCATAATTAATATTTACATTGTTTATCTATCATTTCTATTTTCAATATAGAGAGTGAGAGAATAGAAATATTTTATTATTAAAAATCAAGTACATCAAATGTAGATATGTAAGAGATAGCATATCTCTTAGTGAGAAAAACAATATTTTTATATTTAAGAAATGATTTACTCGTTTTATTATGAATAATTCTCGAGCTTTTCTTTCATTATTTTTATTTAGGTGAGATGATTGAAATTGTTTATTATAACTTGATAAGTACTGGTGCAGAAAACGAATTAATATCACATAAATCAGTACCATTTGATTATCGATATAGAAGAAAAACAAAAAAAATTTTGTTTTATGTCATACTCAAAGAACTAGGCTTTTTTTTATTGTTGATTAGTTGAATTCTCAAATAAAACTCATTAATTTCTTCTATTAAAATAATTCATATGAATTCATAGAATGATCATATAAAACCACTTCGATCTACATTTTTTTCTCTTGAAATAGACATTAGAATAAATTTTGGATAGGTCCTATTTTAATTTATATTGAATGTAATTGTATCAGAATTAAAATTCAGTTTATTGTAGTCTATGATGAAAAAAATTGAAATTGATTTACTAATTTCATCAAGAAAAAACACATTGATATAATCGGAATTATTTTATATTAGAATTGAAAAAAAAAACAGACAACTATTTCACAAATAAATAAAATAAGCACTTATAATAATGCATAATAATATAAATCTATTCTGTTTTATCATTGTAATAGCATAACTTGTTTCTCCATCTTTAATCCATGCATCATTAACAATTGGTGTTTCATTCCATTTTTCACTTAATAATCTCGTCCATGATTTAATATCAATAACCATTTGTTTAGTTGTATTATTATAAAGATGTGGATATATTGTTCTATTAGTTTTACCCCATTCCCAACGTATATCATAATGATATTGTCTCATCCATTTATAATCGAGTTTAAGTATCCATAATTGAATTGTATTATTATAATTTTTCATAGCAAGTGGAAGAATATTTAATGCACGACTTAAATGAATAAAACCATCATTTATATCACGATCACACATTGGTAATACATAAGGAAATGGTGATGGGGGTGGAAATGTAAGAATCTGATAGAGAATATTTGGAAGTGAATTAGGTGTTGGAGCTGGTTGAGCTTCGTTACTAACTATTCACAAATATATATTCATACATATCAATATGTTAATAAATAAAATTTCTTACTTTCAATATTATTGATTAATGTTAACATTAATATAATGAAGAAATTTTCAATCATATTCATTTTCATATAGATATATCTAACAATGTAGGTGTTTGTACTGATAAGCAAAAAAGCGGGATATATTCGGGTCAAATGAAAGCTCTCACCGCCAAATAAACAAGGTTAAAATATTAGCGACCCTTGACTTGTCTAGACGGGAGATATTTAAATCTCAAGGTATGTGAAATTTAGGCACAAAAATGAATCAGAGAAGGTTTTTTCCACTATTATAAGGACAAAACATAATGTTGTTTTGGCCGATTATAAGGTTTGTAAGGATCCTCTTTCATATGGCCCGAACAACACGTTGTTTTGTCCTTACAATAGAAGAGTGAATTTTTCCTGTAGCTCATGGAACCAGTGTTTTTCTATCAACCACTCGAAAAATTTAACTTTACTATTATAAGGACAAAACATGATGTTGTTCGGACCAATCTTGAGGGTTATCAAGGATGTTCTTTCATAAGGCCCGAATAACCTTGTGTTTTGTCCTTATAATAGTGGAAAAAACCTTCTCTGATTCATTTTTGTGCCTAAATTTCACATACCTTGAGATTTAAATATCTCCCGTCTAGACAAGTCAAGGGTCGCTAATATTTTAACCTTGTTCATTTGGCGGTGAGAGCTTTCATTTGACTCGAATATATCCCGCTTTTTTGCTTATCAGTACAAACACCTACATTATAAAATCAATTGAATAAAAACTAACTTGTTTTCGATTGATTTTTATGATTTAAAAAAAAACCCAATGATTAAAACATTGCAGAAGGTTTTGACCCATTTATTTTTGTATGATTACATATGGGAAAAATTTCAATGATTCATATAATTACTTCTAGTCATGTCTATAGTGCTACCATAATAAAAAACAACTACAGTTGTTCTATCGTCATATAATATGATCAAGAGAACAGAAGAAAAAGTAAAACATTATTTTTTATTTGCATACTTTAACAGAATGATTCATTTTAGTTGATATACGCATTTAGGTACACAGTGTGTACACAAACAAGAACTTACTCTTCGAATTTAAATCTATCTTTTCGAGCCTTACTTGAATTCTAACAAACAATAACTATAATGCAGAGCATCTACTTTGGCAAAATTCTAACAACTGACGAGGGAAGGTTCCCAAGTGTGGCTCTCCGTTTTGAATTGGATATTTATCATTTTGTTGAGCTCAGTGAGTACAATAAAGGCGTATAAAGAATTTCTCCCCATGGTGAACTTTTCAGAAATAATTGGGTTTCATACATTCTGAAAAATCATCATAAGATTCTTAACTGAAGGATTGAATTTTAATATTGTAAGGACAAAACATGATATTGTTCGAACCATTTTAAAGTTATCAAGGATGCTCTTTTATATGGTCCGAACAACACATTGTTTTGTCATTATAATAGTAGAGTTAATTTTTTCTATAGCTCATAGAACATGATGTTTTCTAGAAAATAGCAAAAAAATTCACCTTACTCTTATAATGACAAAAAAACGTGTTGTTCGGACCATATAAAAGAGCATCCTTGATAACTTTAAAATGGTTCGAACAATATCATGTTTTGTCCTTACAATATTAAAATTCAATCCTTCAGTTAAGAATCTTATGATGATTTTTCAGAATGTATGAAACCCAATTATTTCTGAAAAGTTCACCATGGGAAGAAATTCTTTATACACTTTTATTGTACTCACTGAGCTCAACAAAATGATAAATATCCAATTCAAAACGGAGAGTCACACTTGGGAACCTTCCCTTGTCAGTTGAAAAAACCAATTTAAAATCTTCTGAAACTTCCAATGTATAAAGAATAGTTTCATTCATATAACATAGAAATATCTTAACCTTAATCAATCCTATTTTCATCGAGATTTGAAAAATAGAAAATGATTAGTTTCATCATAATTGAACAAATCATTATCGCTTTACTTCTTCCTTATATTGTCCAAGAAAGATGATAAAGAGTTGAGTTTAAAATATTTATCAAATACGGATAATTGTACGTATGATGATGTGTGCATCTATAACATTAATAAACCATTCTTTGCTCGATCATATTCAAAAGTTTTAAACAATGGACAAATAAGATTTTTACATAAATAACTAGCTTTATTCATACTATTCGAATGAATTTGAGAAACTACATGATGGATTTCGTAGAGTAAACTTTACTCTACAAAATCTACTATCTCAAATATTTGTACAATATAGTCGTTTTGAGATACGCTAGTCAACTTTTTCTGCTTATTGACCAGAAAAAACTGCATTTCAAGCTTGTTTAGTATTTCGAATGTAACATCGTCATTTGTCAATGAATTTCAAAAAAGTTTTTTACCAAAATACTCGATGAAAAAAGCTCTTAAAAAAAGTCTCGCATGAAAGAAAACTTTTCTGAATATATCGCGTTTTTTTAGTTAATTTCTCATGAAACTATCTACTAAGAATTTCTTGTTTGAAAGCCATGTTTTTTTACACTAGTCGATTGTATCCCATGTCACAAAATAATGGAAATAATTTGACATTATAAAAATATCTACATTTTATAGAGAATTTGACAAGTATTCTTTCTATAAAAACATTTTTTTTCTATACTGATTTATAGGTGAAAAATATACAAAACACGATATGTACGATCATAACCGCGGTTTAAAATATTTCAGTTACGGACGATTTTAAAAATCATGATATATATGATGATAAGCACGGTTTAAAATATTGCGATCAGTCGCGGTTTTAAAATCCTCGATTTGTATAACGATAATTACGATATCAGCCGTACCTGTTGCAGATTCATGATATAAGTAAAGCAATATTCTGTCTGCATTTTTTGTTGCTTTCTTTACTAAATCTACAGCTATCTCTTTAATATCACGGTTATAATATTTGATCTATTGTGCTTCACTCAATTTTTTTTATATTGATACCCTTAGCAATCGACAATACGAGGAGAAAAGAATTGACATATCATCTATATACACTTTCTCGCTAAGTCGACCGGCTAAATTATAATGTCGGTACCAAGAATCAAGCAAGCTGATCTTTTCATTATCTCCTTAGTCCTCAAATAGACTAGACAAAGATAAATTAAGTCAAGTTGAACTGAGCGATATGATTGGTACATTATGATATAAACTAATTCATCTTTTTCTAGTCTGTCTGGGACCTTATATTTTATAATCAAGTGTTTTAATTTAAGTGTCTTTCATAATTTGTTTTGATTTGCTTTCTTTTCTATCAAGAACTTCTTTTAGTTACCTCATTATTTTATGCAGTATGCTTTATTCTTTTAAATCCTTTCGGATTAACTGTATTTCTTGATTTTGCTTACCTTGATAAGTGAATAGATACTTAAAAGTAGTTAGGTCTCCATATACATAAATAGTTAGATCGACATATATATAGAAAAGTAGGTAGGTAGATCCACGGAAAAAAATTTCCAGTAGAGCACCAACATACCGCGGTGTTGATGTTACTAACCGTGGCTTTATATACTGCGGTTATTGTTGGTTTCGTAAACCGGCGTACAAATGCTCATACTGCGGTTTCATAAACTGCGGTGCAAACATTGATAACCGCGGTATAATATACCGCGATGAACTTATTTGTAAACGCGGTTTTTGAAGTACAAATGCAATGTGTAAAGACAAAAGGAGATGCCGTGTCCTCGTATTTCGAAGATATTTTTTATAAAATATTTTTTAGGTCTTAGTCATGAAAAAGTGACTTAAGATATTTATAATGGAACTTTTAAAAGTTCACTGCACAGTCCTTCGAAGGACAACTCACCTGAGCTTTGCAGAAGTTCAGGTGAACCTGAGTATCATGATTCAGCTTTGCGGTTTAGATGATATATAAAAACTCGTGACAAACCGCGGTTTCTATTAATTGCAGTTTGAGGTGGTTTTATGTGATAGCGGGAGTCAGACCATTTATGCACTCCTAAAAAACTGTCTCAAGTCGTGGGTAATTGAAACTGCAGTTTCAGGAGATATTTTTGGGAAATTTTTTCCGTGGAGATAAGTAAATAGATAGGTAGTTCAATTGATGGTTAGATAGATAGATAGGTAGATAAGCAGTTAGATAGGTAGTTAGACAGATAGATAATTAGATAGGTATATAGATAAAAATTAGATAGTTAGATAATCAGGTAAATAGCTGAGCAGGTCGACAGGTAGATAATTAAGTAGGTAAATAGATGGATACCCAAAAAAAATTTTGCAGAAAATCGCTCCAAAACGCGGTCTTTAAAACCGTGGTTTTAGCCGGTCTTTTGGATACGCAGGAGTCAGACCATGAATCCACTCTTCGAATACTGCTAATAAATGTGTTCTTAGAAATCGCGGTTTTATCCGATTACTTATATGTGGATTGATGGTCTGACTCCTTCGTATGCAAAAAATCGGCCAAAACCGTGGTTCCATAGACCGCGTTTTGTCGCGATTTTTGAAATTTTTTTTTCGTGGGTATGTCACAACTTGAAGTTTTTTTCAAAATTATATTATCGAAATTATTTTTATTTTCAAAAATGTTCGAAGTAGTTGATAAAGTATATATTTTATGTGTTTGTAGTTTTTGCTACTTGTTGAATCAAAGATAATAGAACTGCTCTCCAAGAGAAATATTTCATATGGAATGCAAAATAAAAATTGATCCAGGCAACAATACCAGCTGTCAAGTATATTGGTGTACACCAGTAATAAAATCGAGATAGTAACAATATTATCTTCAGAAATAATAGACTTGCACAACAGTAAAAAATATTTAGTTTTGTATGATTGATTGTAGAACTCTTTTCCAATGATTCTAATTGTATATTTATAGAACAACCATATAGAAATATGAATAGACTAAAAAAGTAAATAATCGATAAATCAGATACTAATTGAAAAAATAGTGGAATTCCATTGGTTAACATATAACTAAATAGCATAATAAGACAACATCCTCGATAAATATGAGTACCGGACCATGTAATGAATGTATTATATCTGAAGGCAATTTTAATTGTACAGGAAACAAATCCATTGAAAGAAAGCTGGAAAATGAGGTAAGGACCTTTGAAACCATTGGCTAAGATAAATATAAACGTCATAAGAATATGATAGAAGACGCCACATTGTCGTTCTTGTGCTTTTCTAACAGCATCATATCCAATAAAATTTGTTGTTATTTGTGCTATTCGTTTGTATTGTTCATGAGAGTTGATGAGATTGAACTAATTGGGAAACGATGTCTGTTCGTTAATAATAGGTGGTATTGGCTGATTGTTTAGTGATGTTTGTGCATCATAATCTTGAGGAATATCTTGAGTTAAATTATTGAAAATCTTTGTAAGACATCCATTGAAATGATCTTTGAAAACTGGTTTTTCTATGTAACTTTGACAAATATCACATATGAATAGACGAGGAACACATAATCCCGACATTTCACCATGTTTACTTAGTTCTGATAATAGTATCAATTGATCACATATTGCACATCGTTCAGTAATATATTCACACGTTAGATTTTCATGTTGTTCCAATGAACTATAGGATAAAATTTGTGTACAACCAAATGAAGAATTTCGACAATGGATGTTTAAACAATCTAACAGTGACTGAAAGTATGGTGGACAATGTCGTTCTTCAAATGATTCACATCTAAACGGACATTTTCTAGCACTATATGGATTTTTGAGCCATGTATTAAGACATTTTTGATAGAATAAACGTTGACATGAAGCTCATGAACGTGGTTCCCATAAAAGATATTTACAAATTGGACAAAAATATTCATCAGGTAAAAGATGACTATCAACAATACGATCTCGATTGATACCATCTTCTTCTGATAATGAACTTAACGAAAAAACATTAACTATTTCATTGTTTGTCATGATTATGGTTCACTTGATAACCAAATATTGTGTCACAAAATTTAAGAAAAAGAAAATATTTGTTTTAAAACATTTGTGCTTATTTATTATCGTTTGTACTGCTTGACTAAACAGGAAAGAAGTGATGTGATGTTTGCAATTATTTATTCTATACTATTCGTCAAACGTCATTAAACATGAGTCATTATCAAACAGGTAGGAGGAATATTTTTTTCACTTGGAAATAACCAAGTTACATATATTTATGATTAAATATATCTTCATTTTCGTAATGAGGGAGTAATAAAAAGAAAAAAACAAAAATAGAACAGCTTCTGTAAGAAAATGTCAATTATGCACATTATGTTGTCCCATAGGAAAGAGTAATTCGAGACTTTTTCAAAGCAATATAAATAATGATTTATTCTTATGGAAATAACTATAAAAAAAACTTGTTCTCTATTAGATTTTGCTGTTTTTTTTGTTACAAAAAATAGTGTAATTGAAATCCATTTCATAATGATACTCTCATCTAATATTTAATAAATATTTCATGAAATTTGAATAGTTCTATGAAATTGACTAATGATCAAAGAGATTGAAATGTATTCTTCCTATGAATATTAATTAAGAGTTAAAATGTTTAAAATATCTAGATTCAACTCTGATGAGAACTTATATGAAATAATTCTATTTCAATCAATTGAAAATACTACACTTTTCAAATATTTTACGCTGAAATCATCCAAACTCATGAAATTAAATTTTCTCTTCTTCTTCCAAATGTTATATTGAAAGAAAATGTCTAGTAGAATCAACATTTTCAAACAATATAATAATCAGCTTTGTAATGAACCATGAATGAAGACAGTTTTTAGTATGACAAAACCCTTCATAGATTATTTTCTTGTTCATATTGGGAAGAATTTCAGTCAATGAATGTAGTATTTTGGAATTATTCTTGTTAACGTTTGTAGAAATCAATAGAAAGCTAAATTGAAACTCTGTTTAAACGACGAAGGTACACGAGTGTAGTTTTCACATGATAAGAATTTTAAACTCTATTCCCGTTGGTAATATTTTTGATCATGGCATTGTTGAATTTCAGTGTTTTTTGATTGAAACAATCATTATACAATTCCCGCGACTATAGTGAGGGTCATATGAAAAAGATAGTTTGTCTGTCTGTCTGTGGGTTTGTGTCAAGGTCAAAAAAACATCTTCTTAGAAAGTCTGAAACCCCACAATATGCGGGTATCCTTTGGTACTCAACTACTATACTATAGGGGTATTCTTGGGTCGCCAAGTAGTATTGATAATATTACAAGGTTTTATTAATAAATATTTTTCATCCGAAACGATTTTACAAAAAAGATCGAGTATTTTGTTTCGAAGGTTACTATTGAAGTAAATATACTGAAAAAAAATGGGAGGCCTACCAAACTTTAAAGGCTTGGCACAGTTCTACGGAACGATTTTAAGTTCTGTGGCATACAAATTGTTTGGTAATTATTATAAAGAACCTTTTCAAGTTTTGAAAATTGCAAAAAGTTCCGAAGTTTTTTTACGAAACTGTCTAGAAGTTCCGTGCACCATGCACTGAACTTGCGGTAGTTCCATATTCTTTGTACAAACCCATGTCACCACTTTTTTGACAACTGCGTCGCAGTTGCGCGCAGTCGCGATTCTGCGGTGCAGTTGCGCGTAACTGCGACGCAGTCTCCGCAGTGCGCTTAACTGTGGCGTAGTTGCGTTCGCATAGGGGTATAAAAGGCACTGCCACAAGCATCCTATCTCATTTTAACTTTTTACAATAAGAAAGATACATCATTTTTTTTCTAAAAAGAGAAATCAATGGCATGGTGTATAAAATGATGAATGATGAATTAATTAATGATTATTAATTAATTAATGGTTATTAAATGATTAATTTTTATTAATGATTATTAAATTATTTAGTTTTATTAAATTTATTAAATTTATTAAATATTATTAAATTATTAATTTTTATTGAATTATTTATTAGGTTTTTATTTATCTAGAAAATGCTGATATTGACTGGGCGTCTGTTAGAAATGCGATTTTTTTATCGCAGTTGTGGCGTAACTGCGGAAAATGCTAAAACTGCGGCGCAGTTGCGCATAACTCCGCCGCAGTTTCAGACACTCAAAAATTTTTTCATTGATAATCAAGTGTATACGCTTTAAAATAAAGTTCTATTTAAGACATACTTGATTTCTCAGTTTCATTCTTTTACGCATTGAACAGATGCAGAAAAATGGAGTAATGCCACATATCGAAAATTTTGGATATGCGACACTATTAAAGAGAATAGAAATATCTTACATCTACTCGAAAGTACAAATTGAATTTCACAAATGACAAGGCAAATATTCGATCAAATTGAAAATGAAGTACGCGGATATTTTCTCTCGAATTGCATTTAATAAATCGTAGCTCGATGAATAAACCTCGTGATACTATTTTGATAGAAGTTATTTCTATTTTTCACCTCCTCTTTTCTCTACAAATTCAAAGTAAAAACACATCTGAATATTGAGTAATGATGTGTTATTATCAAATCACATCTAAGAAATACATATGAAAATAAAAGAATGTACAAACAGATATTTCTTTACTAATGGAACGTCGCTTACATTTCGAAGAGCCTCATTATATTTGAGAATGTGATGGGTGCTACGAAGCCTTGGCGCAAAGGAAAATCTTTAGTCATTGACTAGGATGTCAAGGGAATGAGAGTAAAATTTCATTGACAATATGGATATAAAATTATCTCAACTAAGTGGAAAATCCCATCGGTATTGTTTCAAACTCGTTCATCAATTGGAAATAGGACTCGGTGACGAATGGGATGGACAATAGTATTTTTAAAATCAGTCCTATCCCATGAATTTCCATACTAGCTAAATTCACCATGAAGTCTTTCCACCAATAAATATTTCAGTGCATAGAGACAGGACTAATCTCCAGTAATAACGGAAACATTTTTCGCCATGTTCTACTGTATGACATGATAAAGTGTCATAGTAAATCTATTGCTTTTGAAATATTCCTCTTGTTTAGCTGCACACATCTTCGAAAAAATTATCAAAGAAATATTTCAAATGTGATCGAATTTGATGATCGATGATGTGATTTTTATTCAAATAAGAATGTCGAATGAATGCTATATAAGTGGATAAATGTAGGTTGCAATTGTTATTCAAGGATTCAAAATGATCAAAAAATTTTATTGATAAAATATTGAATAGAAACAAAACACTTTCGGACTTCAATAGTAACCTTTATAAGATTGGTACTACTTGCTTGAAAACTGTATTGTTGAAAACAGATATAATAAATTTCACCTCGTGGTTCAGTATATTTTTTGTCAAAAGATATTGTCTGAATAAACGCCAGTTGTATCATCATAATTCAATAAATCATAATAAGCTGCCAAACTTATATTTTTATTTCCATAATAAATACGCTTTTAGTTCGGTGTAATGACAAATAAATGATTATCATCGGCCGATGATCTAGGGGCGTAACCAGGAATTTCTCGTAGGGGGGGCTCGGCCCCCATAATTTTTTGTAAAACTAAATAACAACAATCTAACGAGGAAAGGTCTCCAACTGATCCACCCCAATTTTTGTGATATTTTGCTCATA
>JAJEKB010021474.1:27374-45570 GCA_022393335.1 Macrotrachela quadricornifera | reverse complement strand
CTTCCCTCCCCGTGTCTTCAAAATCGTCACAAATCGACGATTTAATCGCGATTTAGCACCCGACAAATCGCAATTTCGATGAAAAACCGTATTTAATCGCGATTTATGTGGCGATTTGTTTTGATAAAGTCGCGATTAAATCGTTCGAACTGACGATTTTCTTGAGATCCAAAAAACAATCATCAAAAGTGACAGAATTTTGATCAAAGATATGATTTAACATAGTTTTGTGTTACATTCTTCACCGTGTCAAAATCCAATAAAAATGAACGATTCAATCGCGATTTAGTACCCGATTAATTGTGAAATTTATCGCGATATAATCGCAAAAAAGAGCAATTTTTTGCCATTTTTTTCTGGAATACCGGTGATTCGTAGTTATTTCGAAAAAATAAGCATTTTATGTTGGCGATACCATCGTCGATTTCTTTGAAAATCGCGATTCATCGCCCAAACCGAGGCGATTTTGAAGATATGGGTCGTGAGGTGAATTAAATAACTGTAGAATAATATTATCATTGTTGAATTCACTGGGTGGTTCATCAGGTGGCTTATTTTTCTTTTGTGTTGATGAAGAAAAGTAAGGATCAAGAGTCTTTCGTTTAGTATTCTCCATGATTCAACTATAATGTTTGAAAAAAAATTCTGTCATACAACTAAAGCTACGAGAACACTTTTCATTTACACAGCGTACTTAGATTAAACATTGTTTTATTGTTCTGTTTTATGATTATAATGGACATCACGTTCTTTGATCCTATACTAATTGACAAGATATACATATATGTTATGTATGAAAGAGTACGATAAATGTGTAAACAACGATTAATTCTATTTTCTCTCTACAGAGGAATAATATATTCAATGATTTCCTTAATTAGTGATTAATGTGGATATTAACACCAAAGAGAAAAAAAATTCGTAGGGGGGCTCAGCCAGTCGTAGGGGGGGCTGAGCCCCCCCTCGCCCCCGTCTGGTTACGCGCCTACGATGATCGTGTCGGAAATATTCCAAGATTGTCATTTTCCACACAAAATCCATTGACAAAACGTTGACTAGTTAAATGTCTAGGTCTACAAATGGATGCTAAAAATATTCTGATTAATCGAGAAGAAAAAATACTCTTTTGATCAACAATCACTTTCGAACACAAAGCTTGCGTAATTCTCTCAGTTGTTTTGATTTAGCAGTTCTTATTTTTACTGCTGGTTAAATCTACTCAATTTAGATGTTATGAAAAAAAATGAATTCCATACCAGAAACGATAGATGAGAAGTGACCTGTGTTACCTCTAACGATCGAAGTTGTTAGTGCTAAAGAAAGACACAATTGACCATCAACAGTTTCAATCAGATGACAAATATGTCTATTGCAACGCGTATCACCGAAGCATATTGTATTTGATATAGAACGGATCATTGTTGATAAAAAAGAATGGTTTTGTCTAGAATAAACAAAGTGATTGTTATAGAGACGATAACATCTTCTTATTCATCATAGATGAAAGGTGATTGATCGGATTTCATAGTAGATTAATTCACCACTTTTAATTCAAAATTATATGCATTGTATAAACCCTAATGAACTATAAATACTCTCTGAAAAGTATTCGGACCCATGTTTACAGTACTTGTTCAGCTTAACTGGTGGTCTGTTTAGAAACATCAGGAAAATTGAGTTTCAAATTTGGACTTGAAACTTTGTATAGAGACACGCGTTACCCTAGTAAATGTACTTAGCAAAGGATACCCGAAAAAGTACCCTGCTACCAGTATGTCACAGGAACCTTAAAGGTATTGAATACGTTAAAGTACTTTTAGATACCTATAAGGTACTGAGGCGGGTACCCTGCTGGAAAGTGTTCAGTAAATAGGTACTATTGCACAGTATTTTTGGGTACCCCGACACCAAAATTGCAGTATGTCGATGGTCGATGATCGAACCTCGCCCTGACCCTTTTTTCTTTTAAGGCATTTTATGACATTTTTTCAATTTAATTTAATTTAATTTAATTTTTCCAATTCTCATAATTTAAGCAGGTCAATTCTGAAATATGACCTCCGCACCTGAGTTGGTCGGATATCCATTAGACCACTTCAAGGTAGTCCTGTCTCAATTTTCTATCGAGATCGGCATATTCTCGACTAGTAAATAGTCAAGAAATAATCGACGGCAAAAAAAGTATAAAATAAATTATTTTCTTACGTTTTGTCTAGTTGTTTATACTAAGCCGTGTGTGCAAAAGAAAAGGATGAACGAACAGTTTGCTGCACAGAACGAGATAAATTTAGGGTACTCTGTAGAAATTTTCTCAGTAAATTTACACGTGTGGGTACTCATACAAGTACTTGTTCAGTAAACATATTAATATGGGTACCCAATGCAGTACCTACATCAGTATAATTACTGAGACTTTTTCGAAGTACTCATATCGGGTACGCTGGTGAGGCTTTCTCAGTTCATGGGTACCCTTAGCTCAGTACATTCACCAGGGTACTATTGCTTTGCTCTTTATTTTCTAAAACACTGCAATAGTAACAGTATGTTGTTCGTATAGCTTATACATCAACAAATATTGATGTGTTCTTATTTCAGAATAGGTACAATCAAAAAGTCTGAAATTCTCATGATAAAATTCTTCTCGTTAAGATTTGTGTGAAATTTCTACTAGGAAAAAAAAGGTCGCGTCGATCGGCAAACACAAAAGGAATTTTTCCAAGAGAAATGTTCTTGGAATGAAAAGAAAATAAACGAGTTGCACAATAGTCTCGTTCCTGGATATTCGTATTATGAAGGCAAGCATGATCAATAACAATATGTTTCTATACAAAGTTTCAAATCTAAATTTGAAACTCAATTTTTCTGATGTTCCTAAGGCGACCACCCAGTTAAGCTCAGATAGTAAAAATCTCTGGATCTGAATGCTTTTCAAAGTATTTTATAGCTCATTAAGGTCTATAAGATGTAGATGGTTCTGAATCAGTTCGGACGGTTCTCTCATCAATCATTTAATAAGCGTTGAAAGAAAGGAAAGATGGAAAATGATTTCGAATCATTCCGATTTTTCTACTCGTTCGTCAATTCTTTTCAAATCCAATACCACTTCGAGAAGCGTGTGATAGATAGAAATGAAGATTTCTTAACTTGAGCCTGCAGATATGAACAATGTCGAACATGTGAACGGTATCCTTCTTAAATATTCATCTTCTATTAACGCATTCGGTCCGATTCAATTTTTTCAGTGAATAATCGAGCAACGTTAGTTTTTCATATTATACGAAGCATGTGCAAATAAAATCAAAGAAGTTTCCAGCTTTTTCTCCCTTATTCTTTTCTCTCTATCGTCTTGTACATAAGTACGATCGAAATTTTTGAACAGTTCACATACCGTTTGAATAAACTGATAGGGAAGATAGCGCTAGTTCACTTAGTGAAGTGAGTTCTCTCAATGAGAATTTTGATAGAATGCATCTTGAATCTGCCAGTTCTGACGAAGAAGTTACTGATAACAAGAAAACTACACGGAAAGGAAAGTGACCATTCATCAGTTTCGTCAAAGTCTTGTCCGATCTTTCCTGCTTGGCATGCCAACTGAGAAGGTAAAACTTGGTCCAAGACAACAATCAGCAAATGATTCGAAGCGCAAACTTGCTGATTACAAGCACGAAGAAACGAGTCCAACAGTCAAGGTAAGCCATCCATGTGTTAAACTATAGCGTAGCCACCTGGTGGACTACATCGGGTCGAATGTATTAATGAGAGAAATCTATAAGATTGAGTGAAGAAGAGTGATCGAAGTTTATTGATCGATAAATAATAAGTGAAATATTCATAATTAAGAAAGAAAAAAAGCACTATTCGAAAATAATTATTTCGAGAGTAAAATCATGTTTGAAATGAAAGATTGTTTGTTTATTATTAAATATTCCAATCTTCGTCATCACCTTTCAAGTCCTCAGCTGTTTTAATGACTTGTTTAATTTCATTATCTGTTCCACCTAATTGATCAATTATTTATTTAAAGCTTGATTACGTATTTTTAATTCTTTATTTAATAGTTTATTTCTTTCACTAATTAAATTTCTAATATCTTCAATTGAATTTTCTGTTACTATTCGAAGATTTTTTCGTAATTTTTCTTTTTCTTCAACACTTCGTGTATTTAACATTGTTGCAAGACTTGAAAGTGGATTCATTAAATATTTACTTGAAATTTCATAATAAGTTCGTGATAAAATAAAATATTTATAAGATTCACTATAAATATTAAATGTCCCTTCTTTTAATTGATGAATTAAATTTAATCGATGTTTACGTTCCATTAATTCTCCAGCTGAAGCACTATCAAGAAAACTTTTTAATGAATGATTAACTAAATTTTTAATATGTTCTGATAGAGTACTAAAGAATAAAACAAATTTATGCCATTTTTGTTGTAATTCAGAAAGAAGATCAGCAGCTTCTTCGAGCATTTTAATTATTTGACTATAACTTATATTTTTAATATCAATTTCAATAATTTGACGATTCATTTCTCGTATTTCTTCTAATGTTTTTGTTAGATCATCAGCATATTTATCTTGACGTTTTCTCATATCAGATAAATGTTTTTGAGCAATACGAGCTTTTAATACTTCATTTTTATTAGAATTTTCATCTAATTCATCTCGATTACGATGTGTTGTATTGATTGAATCGATTGGATCTGATAATTGATTTGCAACTTGATATGGACGCATCTGTTTTGATATATCTTGAATTTCTGTTAAAACTTCTTCTTCAATTTGATGATTTGGTTGTTTTTCTTTACTATTTCTAAATGCTTTTTTTAATGTATTTTCACTACGTTGAATTAATTGAATAACATCATTCTTTGCAGCATTTTCATCTAATCCATTGAGATGATCTTGAAATAATTTAAAAACAATTGCTAAACCATCCATTGCAGTTACATTTCCAGTAGAATTTTTTACTAATTGATGAAATTGATCTAATGAATTTGAAAATTGACGAGCCATATTAACTGTATGTTGATAAGCAAAGGAAGATCGATCATCAGCATCTTCATTAATTGATCGTTTTCCTATGGCTGATAATAGCATAGAAGGATTTCCTGGCATCATTAAATTATTCATACCAGGCATCAATAAAGATGTGGCACTTTTAGCAACAGTTTGAGTTACTTTTGAAATTCCACGAATAAAATCTTGTGCAAGAGCTTCCCATCCAGTTGGAATTTCTTTCAATGCTTTTTCATAATCTGATTCGGCACGATTGGCTATATCACTAGCTTCTTTGTAAAGTTTTGAACGACGTTCTTCTTCGGCTTTTAAAGCTTCTTGTTCCTTTTTTAACCTCTTTAATCGTTCTTTATTTTCTCTTATAATATTTCCATGTTCTGATTCTCGTGCTCTGATTGCTAAAATAACTTCTTCAATTAATTGTTTTGCTTGAAAAAATGCTACATCGGTTTTATTGGTTACAGATACACATTCATCACCAATCAATTTTATATTTTCTAATGTTAATGGAAGTACACGTTTAAGAGCTGAAGATGGATAATCGGATGATAAAAATTCTAAAGCTGTTTTTATATGTTTAGGAATTTGTTGCATTCTTAATCGAATTGCATCCATAGATTTATGTGCAGTCAAAAATGCGTTATAACCATCTAAAATAGAATTCTTTATGGTCGTTTTTAACAATGATGAAGTTTACCAAAGGAAATTTGTAAGAATGTTGCTCGAAGAGATTCAGGATGTTTTACGTAAGAGAATTTTGTTGTATTAGTAAATGATTGTAAAGAGATATCTTTGACACTGGATACAACAAGTAATTGACCAAGTAATTGAATAGCACCGGGTGCGACTAACATACATTCTTGCCAAACTTCTCGAATTGTTGGTTCTTCTTTTAGTGGATTTATTTTGTTTAGTGATAGCATTATTGCTGTCGTCGTCGTCACTGCTAAAATCAAGATCTCTGAGTAGATATTAAATTCGTCTTGAAAAATAAATTAGAATATCGAGCTAACTCTTTTATATAGAGATGAATTAGTGTCAGAATTGGAATCGGTCTTGTCCCCGACCGAAGTGAAAAGCTCAACTTTAACATATCATATCGAAAAATTTCGACTTTTCAAGTTGTGCATGGAAAGTTCGAATGTCGAAACTCTACTGTCGTGTCAACACAGAGATGAATCGATCAGACTGAATTCAGTTAATCATCGTTATTTAAAAGACAGAAAAAGGCATAACAAACTACTTTATTTAAGGTCGATACAATCGTTAATAAAAAAAAAAGCGTGTGACTATAGATCATTATTTCTTATGTGAAGGCTTCATGATAATTCGACGTTTCTTTATGTTCCTATTGAAACTGACGGTCGTTGTTAAAAAATTACAAAAACTTCGACTAGAATCCAATTGCAAGAAATACGTTGGACAATCTAGATCCAGCCATCCTTTCACAGTGAATGATCTTGTTTTTCTCTTATTCTTCTATCTAACAAAGTGGAGAAAGTAAGACCTTACCTGTAGTGGTTGGTTTTCCTTTAGTTATAATTGGTCGTTGTGACCGAAGACGAGTCGATACTGGTCCAGTATGGATCGATGAAAAGAGATAGATTATTCCAAATAGAAGAGGAAATATCTTTCTCGACATTTTGTTTGTTCTATTCGAATCTAAAATCTAAAATAGGAAAAGATGATAAATTGTTTAAAATTCATTTGAATTAGGAATTAAAAAGGGTAATTTCGAAAGTTTTTCATGCAAACGATCAAGAATTTGATCAACTTGTTTGACAGTATTTTCAGATATTTGAAAATCGAAGGTAGACATTATTTGATCTTTAATCATTCGTTCAGCCAAATTTTTCAAAGGAATAATAAGAAGATCGAAATTAATTAATTGTTTAACAGCTACAACCATTTGTTGAGAAGGAACAACTACTGTAGTTACATAAGTGTTTACAGTTTTGAATTGATTTAATAAGGATGAAACTTCATCTCGATTCTTCTTTGTTAAATAATGAAGTACATGTAATTGATCTTTTCGAATATGAATCGAACATTTTTTAGTTTGAACTTGATTCAGTTCATTTCATTTTGTTTGCAATTGTTCTCGTTGATGGTTTAATCGATTTTGTGCATCATTTCGATTTTCTATGGCTGAATCTTTTGCATCAATTGCTCTTTGTACTCCTTGATAATTAAAAACTTTACAAATAGGTTTGATAATTTTTTCTTCGAAATTCTCAGCAAAAGATTCAATTACTTCATCATTTGTCCAATCACCAAATGTACGAAAAGCTTCAGGTACTTGAGAAAATTCTTCTTTCGTATCATGAAATGCCTCCTTAAACCAATTACCAACGCTTCCAATAAAACGTTTATTGCGACATTTTCTTGCTCTTTCAAGACGATTTTCAGCATCATGAACATTTTGTTCGGCATTTCTAACAGCTTGTTCCCGATCACGTAGGATTTGTTCAGCTAATTTGACTTCTCTTACACTGTCATTAATACTAGATGTTAAGCTTTTAATATCATTTTCAAGTCGATAAAGTTCAGATTCTTGTGCAGAAATTTGTGCATTCACATCCAACACTCGATTACTAAGTTCTTTATGAAGAACTTGACAAATTAATGAGGCATTGTTTAAATCATCATGAACACGATTAGCTGCTAAACCAATATCTTTGACAAAACTCTTGAATTGCATTTGCATATTTAAGTTATTTTGATCAGTTAATATTGGTAGAGAATTTCTCTGATTTCTAAATTCATCATCATCATCATCATCCCAATTTCTTTTCACTAAGAAATGATATTCATAATCATTATCTTCTTCTTTTTCAGATAAACTTTCATTGCTTGTAGATGCTTCGGTACTATGCGTCGTTCTTTCCATTGTTGCCATGGAAAGTGTCATTTGTTGATTGTCTTCAATATAGATCGAATGATTGAAATGTTCGTCGAAATCCAAAATTCTTTGAATAATATCATCATGAAGTGTTTGATAAGCATTTTGATAAAGAGGTACAACCTGATTTCTTAATCGTATACGATACGATTCTGCTTCATTCACCGCATCCGAATAATAATACAACAGAACAAGCAGAACAAAACATAAGTATCTGCTAGAATACATTTTCATCTAACCAGATTTGTTCTGTTCTCTTTCTATCCGTATATATATTATGGTTTCTTCCGAGATTATCGCGAATGGGATTTTCCAAAACAATGTTACATAGTAGGATATTAAATGACATTTTTCTGTGCAATCTATCAATTACTAGGGAATTTACCAATATATATTAACAACATAAAAAACAACTGCTTTTTTTCCCCAGTTATTACTACTGACAGTTATTTATGTTATCGATATCAAAGGAAAGATTGATGGGATTTTCCCACTCGCTCTACACGTTTATCTTGATATGTTGCTAAAATACAGGGTTGAAAAAAATATTATTCTAGGAGTGTACCGCTAGAATTTTATATCGGAAGAAAACTCGTCAAAAATAGGATTTACTGACACTAAAGCCGAATATGGCATAGTAATTCCTTCCCTTGGTAAGACGATGATAGAAGAATGTTTCGCACGATGAAAGAACCAACAATACACGTGGACCAGATTATCAAGGTTTTCCGTTCTCGTTATATTATCATCATTCTGTCTTTCTTTTTCGTAAGCGTACTGTAAATTTCTACTAACAATCACAAAAAATGGTGGACGGAACGAATAAAATTGACACTAAATAGTAAAGGTTACGAAAACTTTTTAGTATCAAGCTTTCGAAACTTGAAGAAATTTAATGCTTTTTGTGTGCTCAAAAAGTGAGTACACTCTAGAATCGGTCAGTGTGTCTATTTGGCCGTCGGTTTACACGATAGCTTTTGAAAGGGTCATCCAATTGTCATGAAATTTTGTACATAGAATGATCTCATCGATATCTCAGTCTAGTTCGAAGATGAGGGCGATCCGTTAAGGATTTGCTGCGTTACGGTAAAAATATCCTTCTTTTCTACTTTTTTATACATTTTTTCTTTAAAGAAAAGTTTTACCATAATCAAAACAAAACTTTAACTATCATATACCAATAGATAGAGAATTTCATTGGTTGCAAAAAGGATGCTAAGTTATAGGGGTAAATAGGTTGCGCACAAGATTTCCTCTGTATGACAATGTCGAAAAACTCATATATCTAGACAATGTGTCAGTGTGGTATTTGTTTGTTTTCGATATTACCAATACCAATTTTTTCAAAGTCGATTGAACTCGTTAAGACCTATAAAATGATGCAAAATAATAGGGGTAGATATGCTGCACTTAATGTTTCTTCAATGTGACAAGTGAGAAAAGAGATGAAAAAGCCATATAACTTAATTGTGTGTCTATGTGACATTCGTTTGTTCTCCATAGAACCGTCCTTATTTTTATGTACTTGTCTAAAAAGGTTTTATCGTTGAGCGCACTAAGGAACCACCCCTTAGGTCTTACGGAGGCTCTGTTTTTGATCCGTAGGACGTGGCGAGGAGTTAGTTCCGAAGATTATATGAATTTTCATAAATGAAAATTTATTTTTTTAGTTAACGCTTGTTTGATATTATATTTCATATTATAAACTCATGTGAACTAAGTCACAGTGTGGTACAAATTGTTGAGGATGATCGTGAAAAGGTTAAAGAGCATCATAATAGGTACCATTGTAATAAATATAAAATCCTAATTTATTCATAAATAAATTTATCGTTTTCTGAAGAAAATCAAAGCAAGAATTATTATATGTAATGAATATTTTTTTTGGTCAATAGTAATTTACGGACTTAGAACGTACCTAGACTAGATCAACTTAAAATTTTCAGATCTGGACCTGAATTCGTATTCGGCGAGCTCTAGTCGACACATTATAGGATGACTCATACATCTTATTCACTTTTTGAAGTACACATAACTCTCGGATTTAAATCAGAGGTTGCCACATTTATTTATCGTTACTATTACTTGTGTATGTTTTTTTTCTACTTTTTATCAAAAACTTTTATATAAATAAACACAAAAAGTCTAAGAGTTTTCATATATATATATATATAGTCATTTGATTTATGTTGTAGATTTTAGTTCTAAATTTTTATTGTAACACAATGTCAACATCTACAACAAATTGATGGTAACAAGATTAAGATATTGCTGATCATGCTGCGGCAACGACAGAAAAGATAACAAATATTACGATAACAGATGACATAACATAATGTCAAATAGAAGTGCTGACAATTGTTTCACATTGATCTTCAAGGCTATCTGATGATTTTATGGGAAGTGATACTGCTGCTGCTGCTATTGATGCAGTAAAAGAAAAAGATGAAGCACAATTATTACGAGAATTTGAAAATCATGTGTTTGATCTTGTACGAGAATTTTATCAGCAATTTTTATATAAACAATCCATTATATGGTCAATTGAATTTGCTGAAAATAAAGACTATTGTATTCATGTCATGGCTAATCAGAGTCGTTTATGACACTTATTCTTTTGTCTTGTTCTTCCTATTATAATGAGATAAAGATGATACTTGCTGAAAAAAAACGCATACAAGATTATTTCGATATCTTTCATTTTCCAGATACAATTAATTTTAACTATTTTTATAGCGACACAAAAATATGTCTGAACAATCAGCAAAACGATTTAAATTAGTAGCAGATGATACGGATGATTGTCGGTAAGAAACAACAATCAAAATGGATAATTCTGATGACAATCAAGATGATATGAATACATCAGAAGATATAACTTTTGAAGTTGCTCGATCATGCACAACATCATGCCGATGGATATCGGCCAGAAAAATTCGACTTATGTCGTCTTACCTGAGGAATATAGTATCATCGAAAACATTAATAATTATAATTTAAACGAAGGATTCATTGAAGTATGAAAATAGAACATAACAGAAAAACGAGTCATGATTGACTTAATCTATTTTGTGTCTTTTTTGTTTTTTCATGTAGAAAATACAATTAGATGAAAGTATTGACACATTTGCATCATATTCATCATCATCGTCCACACTATATTTACATGATATGGTTCAAGAGATGATTGCCAGTTATCTAACAGCCGATCAACTTGCTAAAATGATCGCTAACAATTATTTACATCATTGTGCCGAATTATGCAAAGCACAACCATCTGATCAGGTAAAATCAAAACAAGAGAATTATCTATTCTCAAAAAAGTAGAAATTAGAAAAAGAAATTCTATTTTTATTTATTAGCAGGTCACTCATATCAATAGCAACGATAGTGGTGATGATAATTTCATCATTTTAGAACCAACAAATTTTTAAATGATTGATCCATTCCAGCAATCATCATCACTACAACAGCAAGGAAAAGGAAAAGAAACAGATAATAATAATAAGAACGGTGACGATAATTTCGAGTAGTCATAGTCTTTTGTATCGTGTTCATTTTTGAATCAAAAAATAAAACTTTAATAAAGAATAAAAAATATTCTTAACGAACTCTCATATTATTTCTTATATAACTTATTATTATGAAATGATCTAACAGTATATATATATACTAGGAGCTATGCGATCATCAAGTTGAAAAATGAGACGATTCTCATCGTCATTGACTCTATTGTCTCCTTTTAAAAATAGACATTGTTCGCCAGTGGAACAAAAAACTAAAAATGATACTACATCTCGACATCGAAAAGCAAATCATCGCTTAGCTAATGATCAAAACAAGGCTGGTATTACTGCTGACAGCAGTAATAGTAGTAATACTAGGCGAACCAGTAAAGTTGTTCAAAGTAAACATATACAAATAATTTTGAAACAATCCTATTTTGTATTTTTATGTTTCTACGTCTCTCGATCTATAGATAACAGAGAGAAATATCAGAAAATATCCGTTGAAGATATGGATACAAATAATACCGAACTTATTGACTTATACACGCCAGTAAAAGACACAGTAACAGCAACAGAAGCAACGGCGACATCGATTCCGGTAATAATAAACAATAACAATAGCAGTAGCAGAACGCTATCGAACGTTTCTATTGCTACTTCATCAAGACAAACATCTTATAAATGTCGTGCATTGACATCACAGAATAGTGAACGTTGTTCAATTTTGCCTGCATTTGCAACATCTAGTAATAATCATCATCCACCAGATCTATTGTTGGCTAATGTCCCTAGTAAGTTAAGTAAAATGTGTTTTTGTTTTTTGTGTCAAGTATGCTGCTGCATGTTGTTCTCAAGCACAAAGAGTAATAGCAGTAGTAGAAACAGAAGCAAAAATAAAAACACTATTTTTTAACATGTGATAAATGTATATCTTCATGCGCGCGCGCATTACTCACTCAATTACTCATACTCATTCTGTATTATGTTTTTGCTTGGTCATCTATGTTCATTTCGTGGTGTTCAATCAGAAAAACCAAATGGATTTCTCTCTTGTTTGACTGATCCTGTAGCTCGTCATGCTATGACTGAATGTAGAAATTGTGATCTATGTTATCCTAAATATGATGTTAAAAAACGAGGTCAACTATCTGTTCAATTTGGACTAGCACAACAATATCAGTTTGTTAATAAATATGAGTTAATTCTAAATTGTTGATGTGTATGTAGTGTTTTTCTATTTTGGTTTTATTTCGTATCAGTTAAACTAATAATTATTTGTGTTTTAGTCATGTAATACGCGCAATATTATTTATGTGTTAACATATCCATGTGCCAAATTTGATTATATTGGTGAAACTAGCACTACACTCGCCGATCATATGAAAGGTTCATACGAAATTTTCTTCCTTTTTTGTTAATTAAACTTCTATATTCACTTGTTTATTTGGTATTAGCTCATTGTGAACATGGTAATCGAATTATGCATGAAGCTTTTTCTGGTAAAGAAAATATCAAACTTGTTCATTCCGGTTATATCAAATCTGGAATGTAAATATTTCATATATATTTGAACTATTAATATTCCCAATCTCAAGACCTTTTGTATGTATTTAGAACTTTGACAAAAGATCATATGAGCCTGTATCGTCATTCAACAGAATGTCCTGCAGCTATTCAAATGTTTTTAGATGAGAATTCACAATACTGGCGTTTTGTACCTATGTTAGATACAGAAGTAAATCAGCCAATTCAAACTATTACATATTCGACAATGGATATGAAATCAACAGATTATCGTACTGATGATGAATAGATTAAACTCTTCATTAAAAATTTACCGATACCACCTTTAAATTATCGATTTTCACAGAGGTGATATCATTTGCAACATGCCTATTTCTAAATGAGACGAGAACAAGTTTTGCCTAATTTACATCTTGATCTATACAATGCAAAGATTTTTGTAGTTTGTAAGTATTGTCAAACTTGAAAAAAAAGGTTTTCTCGTAGAGAGATTTTATATGTTGTAATGCTTCTTGTTATTTTTAATTCTTTTCTCTCTATTTTCCAAAAAACAAATAAATAGTGCCTGAAACAGGATCAACAATTTTACGTTGTCTAATTGAAGCACTTTTCGTTACATATGCTGAAACGTAATTTAATTCATCTGAACGTTTAGTTCATAGTCGCAACAACAACAACAATAATAATACTATTAATGATGTTTTGGCTCATGAAAATACTATTGTCTTGTGTGAAGGCCTTGTTCGACGACCATTACTATCAATAGTTTCAACAACGAACACGGCAATACATAATATAATACCATCGGAATAAAAACTACTTTGCGTTGTTTTATTTTTATTTATCGTTTTGATTTTTGTTATGCTAATAAAAATACTATGAAAACTTTAATCAAAAACTTTTTTAATTTTCAAGAAAATATACATACGTGCGTGTCGTGTTAATGCACACACTGATAACTTTAATTGTGACAATGTTTTCCTCTTACAAAATAGTCTTCTTTATAATAGGTAAGCATAAACGATTTTTGTCCGACTGAAATTCAACCTTTGAACTTCTCGTGGTGTCGAACGGGCAACGGCAAAGCAACACTTCACTAAGTGGTTTGCTGGCTAAAAAGGCACTAGTGATCATAAAAATTGTGTACCTTTTTTCGATGAAATTAATCATATTTATAACTAAAGAGAGTACACATCGAATTTTGTGATCTATACTTGTCTTCATTGTTGTATGTTTGTACGAAAGTGATATTTTAATATACAGTGAAATATGACAATGGAGACAAAATGTTGTCTAGTCTAAAAAACAAAAGGAAACTGCTAATAATAATTTGAGTAATAGTGATAATGATGATATATATATATATATGTATGAGAAGTGTGTAGTGAATATTACTATTTTTGAACGAAGAATGTAAATAATGATTACTTTGCAATACATGAATTATTTAATATTACATGAAACGGGGAAATTACATAGTATGCTGCATGTTTTACGTCTCTGAAGCAAAAAAATCTATCAGAGATCTATAACAATAAAAACTGGATGACAGGATATTCCTGTTGTTTTTGTCATTTTAGATTAATTCTAATATTCAATACGACTAAGTCGCCATCATTTACATATCCATTATGTGCAACATCTACTTCTATTAGTCGTCGACAAAAACGAAGACTACAGAAGAAGGAGAAGGAGGAGCAGTAACAATCGGGGCCGAAAGAAATATCGGTCCAATAACTTTTGTTCCATTTGCTACTCAGGATAATAAGAGACAGCAACAACAAGGACTAGGAGGTGCAAAGGAAGAAGAAGAAGAAAAAGTTAACCAATGTAATGCGATGACAAGTATAATACCACATCCATTGCCAGCTGATTGTCAAAATGAAGAACATCTGTTTTGTCAACACTTTGAAAATCGTATGGTCGATCTCATGAAGGAATTTTGTCGCGAATTTCCATACAAACAAACTATTCAATGGTCAGTTGAATACGGCGATGATATAGAATATTGCTTTCATATACTTATAAAATCACGTTTACCGATAAAATAATCATCGATTTTCTTTTTTGTGTATTAACATATATCTGTAATAAGATCATAGGTTAATAAAATAAAAGCAACAAAAAAGAAGCAGATATTGTATTGTGATTGTCGTCTTGCATGCATACACTCAAAATAGAAAGAATAAAGTATTAGAATTCTTTTCTTAATGATATATAATGGAAGAAGATCAAATTATAAACTTGGTTCACGAGGATGTTGCAGCAGCAGCAGCAAATAGATTCGTGATTAGCAAAGATCAAACCGATGAAAATCAACGAGCAGATAGTGAGTCTTCGAAAAGAATTATGAATATCATACCTTTTGACCAGACAGTATCAATAGTCAAAGACGTGTGAATATTTTACCAGCTTATTCATTAGCTAGAAATGATAGTAGTACACATGAGAAAGTACTTTTACTATTACCTAATGTAGCTAATATTAATGGAAATGAATGTGAAAAAGGATCATTTTGTGGTGGTTATGGAGTTTGTCCATTCAAATTTAAACAACATCAATATGGTGAACCAATTAATTCGTTCATGATGGTTTTCTTTCGAGATCTTTTTCAGGAACCAAGTCAAAAATGGAAAATTCCTTATTCTCTAATTGATTATAATCTTAAACGTCTTCAGAAATGTATGCAACGATATACAAAACAGATGAAAAAGCCGGCGATATTATCTTTAAATGAATTACCCAAAGCGCTCGAATTTTTCTTACAAATAGATAGTAAGAAACATATAAGATATTCATAAATATGTCTACATTGCCTTCCACTTCTTTATTTCTTTTTCTATTTCTATAGTTGATGTTTTCTTTATGAAAACATGCAATTTTCGTGGCTCTTCACCTCGATTATTTGCTGGCAGCAGTAGCAGCAAGAATGGCAACGGTGATACTACTAATGAGCCAGAAGATATTATATGTCGAGCAAAGCCGACGGCTCGTTATGGAATGAAACGTTGCAATGAAAAAAATTGTTTTCTATGTCAATTAGTGGCGTAATCAGGAAATTGTGGGTGCCCTACAACCTTCAAAAAAAAGTCATTCGCAATAGTTAAAATTTTTTCTGATGCTCAAATGAGTCTCTCAATTTTTGCTTTTGTAAAGAAAGAAACAAAATAATGTATCTTTTATTTTACTAAATGAAGTTAAGCCATAAAAAAGGAAAAAATAGTAAAAAAACAACAGCTATTTTAGTATTATGCGACTGTTCTTATGCTGAATAACAATCGAAAAAGAAATCTATATATTAGATAAAAATTGATTACTCGATTATTTAAATTTTATTCCAGTACTAAAATACTTGCAATAATAACAATAGGCTGAATTTGTTTGTTCTAAATATACTAACCAACTAAATTCTGAAACCCATTGACTACAAAAAGTTCTTTTTTCTTTATTCAATGGATAAGAGTCAAGTATTGGTTGTACGGGTAATTCATCAGATGAACGACTGATATCAGTAATATTTGAAACTGGTGTATTTGATGATGAAGAAATAAATAGAGAAGATTTTGATGAAGATGAATGAATTTTTCTCGTTGTTGTTAATTTGAAGAAGATGAAGAAAATACTTCCTGTTGTTCACCTGCAAAAAAAGTGAATGCATTTGTCTTCATTCTTAATAATTCGAAGATGATTTCCGTTGTTCACCTACAGGAAATGAATGAATTTGTTCACGTTGTCCATTAGTTAAAAAAGATGAAAATAATGGTTTTTGTTCACCTGTAGACTATGATATGTTAATCTAAACTGTTTTATTGACTATTAACTAATTTGATATTGAAAACGCATCACATCTTTTCTTTTTTGTAGTCTGTGAACTGAAAAACGGCCGAATAGTTCTATGTTTAGGCTCTTTAGAAGTTTTCTGCATTTCAAAATTAAATAAACTGGTTTTTGATACGCTATGTATGAATTAATCAATTGGTTATTTTATTATCTGATATATATAAATAAACGAAAAGTAAACAAGGTACTGGTATTTCTTACTCATCAGTGTGTCTAGACTTTATCCTACTGATGACATTAACTGTTTTTCACAGTTATTGTCTATACAATAAAAAAACAAACATTTCAAATGGTAATTATTAGATTTTAAAATTTATCCGGTGCCCTGGCATACCCACCCCTAGTTACGCCACTACACATCACTCTGTGAGTCGCCACTTTCTTCTGTATCCGTTTCTTCGAACAGCATGTAAATTGCAAATTTTGAAAACTGTGAGTTTGGTTTATTTTTGTTATCTCGACTAGAATGGTGTATGTATGTATATATGCATTTATGAGCAAATCAGAAAAATCCATGTATCACAGAAGAAAAGAGAATCGAAAAAACCAACATGGTGAATTTCGTTGGAAAAATCCTAATGACGAATAGGGATACTTCCCATAAATCGAAAATATCAATGAATACATTTCTCGAACGTGAGAATGCAGGAAAACTGATATATTGAAGTTATTTTCCTCGAAAAACTGAATCGCGGTGAAAGGGTTAATTAGCTGCGTTACAGAGATGTAATATTTGCTTATCATATTAACATTAATGCATGCCGAAAAAACATTATTTTCTTTACCATTAAATAGAATAAAATTGACGATTTGTTTGATCAATCTTATTCTATTATAAGTGCACAATGTTCTCTACTAAAATAGCATGATACGAAGAAACGTAAAAGAAATATTAAAAATATTGGTACAATTTTTATTTAATATAGCAATAGTTCATAGATGTCTTGCCCTTTCTCACCAATCTTCTTGAACAGTAGTTTGAAGCCTGTGTCAGGGATCGCCATCTATGTCGATGGCGATCCTTCTTATATATATATATATATATAGAAGTCATCATATAGATGACTATATTTTTGTTTTCTTTTCTCTCTCCTCTTTCTCATGTTGTTTATTTTTTTTTCTCCTGTTGTTGTTTTCTATAGTACAGACGTGTTGGTCGTGTTTTTCTTTATAAAATAAACTTGGGTTTTGTTTTTGAAAAAAAACAAGAACCTGCAACTGAACAACCATTTTTTCCTTTTTTTTCTCAACAATTCATCGGATCCTAACAATGGTGCACTGGCCAGTGTTTTATTTTCATTAGTATTATTCTCAGAAGTTAAAATAAATTAATCCGCGTGGCAAGCCGAGCAATAAAAATTAATGAGCGGAAAATCAACCCGTTCTAAAACTGATTATTC
>JAJEKB010021474.1:13109-27364 GCA_022393335.1 Macrotrachela quadricornifera | reverse complement strand
CAACCATTTTTTCCTTTTTTTTCTCAACAATTCATCGGATCCTAACAGCCTGATAAACGTTTAGATGTATTTGAAAGATATGTTGTATATCGTTTAATGATATTAATCGATATTTTAATAGGTTCTGATCCTAATCAATGGTATTAGTGACATACGAGATTGCAAATCTAATGATCCATCTAATCTTAAAATATATCAAAGTTACAGTTTCGAACTATTTTTGATGTTGTTTGCTATTATATTTAATGGCTTCAGATTGTTAACTATTTATAAATATTATTAAACCGGTTTGCTTTTGGTATGTTCTTTTTCCATACATAAGATATCTATTTCAAGATACACAAAACAATCATTTAAAATTGTCTTTTAGTATTATATTGTTTCATAACTATTCGTTTCCCCATCTGAGTTTGCATGGCAGAGTTGTAACCGGTCCGATCCGGTTAAGATGATTAGAGTGACTGGTGTACACATATGTCTTAGTCCAAAAATTTGCCCCTACTTCCCTTCAGGGTTTAGGCAAACACTGAATTTCACAACTTTTTCAACGCGTCGTTTTTCATTTAGAGCATAGATCAACAGTAAATTTAGATGCAATTGTCAAAATAGTCGTGTTCTTTCAAAATCTACCAATTCTATTTTACATATTGAACAGCACAACTATAACAGCGTCACTTGACATAAACTTCTCAACTAATCGCATTGATGCTTTGCTACAGACTAGATTTAACAAAAAAAACCCAGATACTAAAAAGTATTAGCTTTCTTAATAAAACGTAAGTAAAATAATCATGCCTTGAGTGGAACTACCGTTCGTTTCGAGAAAAAAATAGCTTATATTTATCGTTTAATAACTCTACAGATACTAAACCACTATAGCATGATATATTTATTGTGCAAGACTAATGAAAACGTGTGAAAAAAGTACAACAATGGGTTTTTTTTATATATTCTCTTTTTACCAGCAATAAATGGCCTAATATATTGGGCAGTTTTTGTCGCTTTTTACCGGTCTAAAGCATTTCTCAACCGGTCGGATCAGACCAGTTTGAAAAATCTAGACCGGTTACAACCTTGCTTTCTAGTATTCGCATTGTTCGTATTACGTTCATTTAAATATTTAAACTCCTCTTAGTACTCATACTAGTAGTAAGAGAACTTAATAGTACGTATATGTGTCTTTTTCATAGAACAAGGTATCATTCCAATTTATTAGTATTAAAAATACTTGCTTTCTCTATTTAATCATAAAAATAAATCTTTACGCACAATTCAACGTTTCAAACGATGAATGGAAAGCTACATAAATACATCTTCAGAGCAATTAAAGAAATTGATCTTTGTGGAACGAAGTTTCTTTATGTTGATCAAGAAACTTTCCAGTATCATATGATATAAATACAATCAGATCCTCTGCTACCCAGGTCATCATTGATTCTATTTCTGAAGAATGATACTGCTACAGCAAAATTTTGAATCGATCTCTGGAATAAACGAAGTTTTTATTGTTTCTTACAAAATATTATTAATCTATACAATTATTTAAGCAGTGAATAAGTTCCAACTATCATCTTCATCATCATCTTCGTCATCATCGGACACTTCAAAGTTAAATGTTGCACCAAAATCCGAAAGTGGAATACATTTGCTTTCCTTGCTCTTCAATTCAATAGTTTCAATGTGTTGCAATGAAGGTAATGCCATTTTCAATCGATCAGTGTTTTGTGTACCGTTGCTGACTGTATCGACATGAAGTTTTAACGAGAATAGCTTGCAGTGACTTACTTTCTCACGGATTGGCCAGTTTATTAAATGATGAATTTCTAGAAAGCGAACGTTTGGCATTAAATTAATCAAATTACTAAAGCGATCAGAATGACAAGAGCCAATGGTGACATTTTGAAGACCAGAATGACCAACATAGTTATAAGTACCGAAAAAGGAAGCTCGACGAAGATGCATCGAAACAAGTGACTGAAATTGTTGATTAAGAATAAATTCAAGAAGTCGATCAAAATCAGCGTCGAGTGCGCTAGAAGTCGATGTAAGATGTAGATGTGTGAGATGAGGCATGTATATAGGATTGATGGCTGCTATCTGATGCTGTGTCATTTGCAGAATAGTCAAAGAACGAATATTTATCAAATAATATAGATCTCGTATAATACAGTGACGTTGTAGTTTAGCAAAACTAATAAAAGGCAAAAATTCTTGAACTAGAGATGAATTAAATGCCGTTTCGTCGTCAATACCGACACCAACCTCTCTTAAAATAGCATTTAGACGAGTGTTAATGTTACCAAATGAATATAAGCGATCAGTTGGAGATAAATGAGCTAAAATTATTAACCATACTTCATTAGGAAGTATTTCAATACGTGAAATCAATGGATAGACGTTTAACATGTTTTGTTGGTAAAATAAAATGTTGACTAACGAAAAAAAAGGGTTTGTGTGACACGTGGTAGCGCAAACATTGAAATAACATAACATTGCACAACATGATTCACCAAACAAGATAGTGATCCTCATGCATATTTCTCTTTCTTTTCTTTTACTTCTCTGCGTTCGTCAAATTTGGCGGACAAATTAAGCAGATTTGGTCTTACTCTCATCACCCATACACTCACCCTCAAGATTGCTCGCAACCAGAGACTGAAAGAGTACAAGTACACTAATAGTGGCGGCGCCAAGAGTGGAGTGGGGTGGACTCAGCCCACCCTGAAATTTTTTCCAAATCTTAGAAAAAACAATGATATTTTATCTGAGTAATGTCGCAACATACTACGGCTAGTTTACCGTTAAGATCAGAGATGTCAGAGGTGAAAATCCGGAAGATTTCAGATTTCATTTTCTGAAATCAGGAGAAAAATCCGGAAACATTTTTGACAAACAGTTTTAATCTTCTAAAGTACGTTTTTGAATCAGATTATCAATTCAACGAGTATAACGCTTGAAACTGTACATTTCGATTCTAACTAACACACTGGTTTTTAAAGCCATTTTTTTCGTTAGAATAAGTTTTAACAGTTCTAATTTTAACAAGAAACAATCATAAGCTTGTATACTAGATATTGACGGGTTTAAACGGGCTTTTTAATTCAGCTGCATTGGGTTTTTGAATTCTATTAACATAAGGTTTGGTCTACCATTGTATGAATGTTCAGTTGGCAAATGACAGACGAAGTAGAGAATAATATGCAAGGATGAAAAAAAAGAATATATTTTTCAGAATGGATAACAGAGGAAAAACTTTAAAGTCTTTCAGATTATCAATAGCTTTTGTGGAATACATTCGCAAAATAGTGTAATAGAAAATACGCGAAATCTGGCAGATAAATTCGCACGAATTCGTAAGAACAGCAGAATTTTATTATGTAATAGAATTATCTAAAACTTTTCAAAATAAACAATCAAGCTCTCTCTCTACATATATGGGACTGGTCAGTCTGGCCGGAGGCCCCAGTTTCATTTCTGCTGAACAACTGCTATTTATTATTAGAAACATATGATTTTTTTACCAGTTATAGTATTGATAAAGAGCTATCGATCTACTAATATTTCGATTATACATATTTTTCATCACACAATTCACCTGATCAGCAAACACAAAGTTTTACTCTAACCAAATATTCTATGATACTGTCTAATTATTGCAGTTTCAAGCAAGGAATATAACCGAAATATTAGTAGGTCGATAGCTCTTTATCAATACTATAACTGGTAAAAAAATCATATGTATCTAATAATAAATAGTAGTTGTTCAGCAGAAATTAAACTGGGGCCTCCGGTCAGACTGACTAGTCCCATATATACATGTATATTGTTTATTTAATATAGAAAAGAAAATTTTTTGATGAACCTAAGAGTTGAAAACAGCTTAGACCACCATTTTTAATGTGTAAAGATTCAATAATGCTTGAGTCCACTCTAGTCTAAATTTCTGGCGCCACCGCTAGGTGAAACTCTTTCCTTTATTTTCTAATAACTATTAGAGTGAGCGACTAAATGGGAGCAAAATCTTCACATTTAAAAACAAATGACGCTCGTTGCTGCAACTCGCTTAACCCTTGACTGAACATAGCCTACTCATTATCCATCGTTTCTCATTGAATTCTATAGTGATAACTATCGTCGGACAAGCATATGTATTCGAAAATCTATACGCTATTCAAAGAGTTGGGCTTTTTTACAAGACGATCGTCTATAAGAATACTGTGTAGGTTTTTTGTATGCGTGTCTTTGTTACATGATAATTCTGACTATATAATTCCATGAGAAGCAATAGATAAGGAGTAGACTATATTCAGTCGAGGATTAAGCGAGTCGCAGCGACGAGCGTTACTTGTAGATTAGGCTCAAGTGGTTCTGCTTCTCAATTGAACTTAAGCGTAATAGCGACCATGTTGTTAACCGCGTACTGACTCGCGAGAAAACAATAAGATTAAATCTGCTTAATCTTAAAACCGCATGTAAAGCATTCGATCGTGACATATGATTCATCGAAAATGTTTTGAAATTTATTTTATTAAAAATCAAAATAAAATTTTTTTGAAAGCAATATCAAAAACATATTTCGATTTGCACTCGTCTCGTTTAATCATAATAATCATCTTCAAAATTTTCATAATCCCCAATTTCAAAACCATAATTACCATGAGCTGCCGTCAAATGTGCATAGATATCTGGATATATTTTAACACATAGCCAGCACCAATGTGAATTACATGGATTGCACGTTATATGATTACAACCTCCGTTCTTACTGATGGCAACATCACAGACCTTTTTCATGCTTTGGTTTATACCTGGACAATATTTGACATCGAGTGGTGCTGAACGATGTTTATGTTTTTCTTCACATTCATCACAGACAAAGTCATTTAGTTGGGGAATTTCACCATCGACCATGCAAATTTTTTCTTGTGCCTTTTCAATTTTGTAGCAATTCAAACACCAACCATAATACCAATGTTCATCGTAATCATTTTTCTTATCCGCTCTCAAAATATTACAAGCTTGTTTATTGTATCGTTTAAGAATTTTTCCACTTGGTGCATGTTTACAGAATGGACATGATAAATGTGCAATCAATACAATACTACCTGGTTGAACGACTTCGTACCATTTCGGATTTGCCACTTTGTATCCATGATCGAATCTGACGAAAAACAGTCGCTGGATTGAATATAAGTTTATTTTTATAAGTTAATACCACTGAAGAAGTCGATTGTGAAGTTGAATTAATATTCTTTGTTCTTAACAATTCGACTTTATCTCTTAATTTGAATAGTGACCATTCTCGTGAAAATATATCAATATCATCGTCTACGTTAATATTCAAATATTTAAATAGAATTACTTTATTTTCATTGATTAATGTACTCATTGAAATTCCACTCGTAGTTGTAGCTTGGTTATTCTCCGAATGTTGACATTCAGCACATAGAAATGTATATTCTTCACCAGACTTTCGTTCAGTTGAATCATAATGTACGTATTTATTTTGACATCCAGTACAACGACGATAGGGTGCATCTCTGCCTAAATCTTGACAATAATAACATTTCGGTGATGAACATAGTTTATCATATTGAACTATAGCATAGAGACAACTACATATTTTGCATTGTACTAAATGTGGCATTTCTTCTGAGCACGGTTCGGGTAAATTTTGGAGATTGTATTGTGGTAAGCACAATGCACAACAACTTGTACCTACATCAGGATATAATGTAGTTAATCGAAGAGTATTACATGTTCTACAGCGAAGTTTCGTATCATGACGTACATTCTTCACTGTCGGGATAAATGGTTGTTCGATCGTTATACGTGTAGCGGCATTTATTTTTATTCCACCAACGATGTAGAGCTTTTTGAAAAATGTCTTTTCTTCTTCAGTAAAAAATTCCAGTAATTGAATACAAATTTTACTTAGACTATAAGCATAATTTTCCGTTTGTTCTAAATCAATCCATTTGCCTTTGATGGTTGTTAAAAATTCAGCAGCGCGTGATTGAAGTATACCATTTTTGGATAATATACATAGCATGGCTATGATGGCCGCTGGACGCAATGAAAATGTCAAACCTTCTGCTAAAAGATGCGGCTAGAATTGAAATAGATCACTATCGTTCATATTCAATGGTAAATAATTTTCTGGTAGATTTTCAAGATCGGTAACGATAGTAAGATGATTCAATAACGACATGACATTACGTATTGTTTGCGGGTTACATGATCGTGTAATTTCCAATAATTCAGTTCTGCTCATTTTTCTATCTAATGTTAATCTAAGAGCTGGTACTTGTTCTTTAACTTCGGCAATGGCAGCTAGAATGCTTTCTTTTGAATTGTAACTTTCTTCTACCCAATCTCGGACAATTTCCGCGTCTGTTTTCGAAGCCGCATTCGTAGTCATTGTATTTAATGTTTGTGATAACATGGTCACTAGTTCATCTCGACGCATATCTTTTCTTTTTCCATAAATTGAACGCCATAATAATCCTAATATACTGTTATATGTTAATGCAACAATATGTTGTGGAATCATCAATGATTTAAATATTTCGTAAACATCGCATCTATATTTATCATCATTTTCGAATTTAGCCAACATAAATCGTAAATCGATTATCATGAATGCTATTGGCTCGATATCAAACAATACTGTTCTGATTGTTTCACGTTGTCGAATATTTTTACCAGGTAAACATAAGTGATTCTTATAAAGTGCATCATTTTCGTCATGAAAAGCAGACAGATCAATATTGTCGAATTTTAAGCATAGAACTAAATCGGTTGCTTTGTATTCAGCATTGCATAAACTAGAATACAAAGTATAATAAAAGCAAAACTCTAATTTATACATACCCTAAGAATAAATTAATAGTAGATTTTGAAATCGTTTATACATCAGTGCGTTGTAAAAACAATGCTTTGCCCTGTGTATAAGCACTGAGAAGAATATAAAATGATGCTGTTTCAAATTGTGACGTATTGATAAATGAAAATATTCTACAGCCTGTTTGTTGGTAGAGTTTGCATAATTGAATCCAATCTTTTTCTTTGATGACATATTCCCCCTTAACTAGATTCATATCCAGCGCCTTGTTCAATGCTGTCTTTGTAGCTTCGGGTACATCACCTCCACCAGTTGGCTTTAAAGAACTAAGAAACGTTGAAATCGTATTCATATTATTACTATAACCCGAGAAACCAGTAACTCTATTAATCGGCTGATCATAATCACGATACTCTAGAAAGTAAACATGTTGAAAATCATGAAACATTTATGTTTTATACACATACATAGGATGCCAATTTCTGACTTTTTCTCCATAGCAAGCTTCATGATAGACCCAACTTGATACAGAGATATGGTAAGAGATTTTAAGAATTCACCCATGGATCCTGTGGCATCGACAATAAACAATACCCGGTAGGCAATATCATTGTTGGACGCCAGTTGTTTCGATAATTTTGACATGTTTCTATAGTTTCAATAGCACTTATGAAATGATGAATTACATCTCCTGTTTTTATATCATACTTTTTCTGTCTACGTTCTCATCAGTATTGTTGTTTGACGACTCATCAGAAATTGATCAGTAGAGAAGCAATTTCAACAAATATGTCATCAGCACATTTCATCAGAATTATTCATCTATTCTGATACTCGATATCCTCAAAATCTTGTGAAACTTTTCAAGCATATTGTTTCATCAGCCAGTTCTGATAACAATGACGTTATATTAATCACTTTTAAAATTCGTCCGATATTGTCTCTGTCGTATAGTGAATCACTTCTGTTTTTTCTTCAAACAGAGCTCTAAAACACAACGACATACAGTCTGCGCAAAAAATTCTGGGACACTCAAGAATGACTCCTCAAGTTTCATTATCTCATTCGATTTAAATTTCACACATGTAATGAATGTGGTTATTGATTAAGCTTTTATATTATAAAATGCAAACGCAAAACTTTTGTGTTTAACCCATTCGACCGAATGTGAGCCACCGGTGGCTCACAGCATGTGCTAATGAGAGAAATGATTTTCGTTAAAACAATCAAGACAAAAGAATTTGTCGCAATCAGGACAAAAAGTTTTTATTTTTTTTGCAGCCATCGCACTTGCTTCTCTTGATTCTTGTTTTCTGATTTTCTCGTAGCAACCAGCACAACACCTTCGGACATTACGTGTAGGCCCTTCTATTTCTTCTAGCTTGTGGTCAGCGAGTTTACGCTTCGAATTTTGTATTGATTGCTTTCTGAGGCCAAGTTTGAGATTTTCAAATGATGTGCTAAGAAGTAAAGATCGCACAAGACGTTCACGAAACTGCAGAATGCTCACTTTGTTTGCCGTGTAGTTTTCCTTGTATATCAAATAACTATTTACTAGTGCCGTCCCAAAAAGCAATTCAAATGCTACCTTTCTATACCACTTTATTGACCGTCTGAGGCACGTGTAATATGATGATAGCTGATCAGATAAATCACTACCTAATCTTCCTTCATTGTAATCGAGTACAACTTGTGGCTTCATGATGCGTTCAATTTTACTATTGGTATTTCCAGTATCCACCACAGTTGCTGAATGTGATGGTCTTGTGGATACCATCAAGACATCTTCTTTGTTTTTCCATCTGATTCGCTTTATGCCGTGTTTATTCTACAGTCCGTAAACTTCGCCACGTCTAAGACTTTGTTGAACAACTTCGCTGCCTGATCCCACACGATTACTTCTCAGTGTTCCAATAAGATATGTATCATTTTCTTCAATAGATTCATCACGACGGTTTGGGTATGTCCAAGACCTTCCATAGGATCTTGTTGACCAGTATAAATCAAAAAATTCCAGGTGTATCCACTTTCGTCGATAGTCACAATCGAACCAGTTACATATACTGACGAAAATCTTGCTCTCAACAAATTCAAGAGTGGTATCAATTTGGAAAGCCTATCTTGATTCACATTTTCATTATCATTGTTCGAAAAATGCCAAAATTTGAGTGGTAATTCGAATCTCTCCCTCAGCATAGTATTTCGAATGATGTCTGAACCGTACAGTTGACTACTGTTCCAATAGTACTTCAGTTTTGGCATTTGTACCAACCCCATTTCGATAATGATTCGAAAAAACTTCAGCATTTCTTCATTAGTGGTTTGTTTCCATTGATGAAGTATTGACCGTTTACTGATCTCATGGTTTTGCAAGTATTGCTGCGCGTATCGATTAGTTTCATGAACTATGAGGTCAATAATTTCGTCCGTTATGAAATGTCCATAGCAATCAATAGGATTGATTGTATTATCGCCTGAAACAGAAGTTTCTTCGTCGATAAATCCATAATCCTCCAAGAATTCTGCGTCAGATTCGGGTTCTATTTCATTCCAAGTATGTCAATCCATGTCATCACCAATACCTTCTTCATTAGAATCGTCAGATTCAAGGCACATTGCAACGAAATCGTCATCCAGAGAATCCACTTCATCGAGTGAGCTAGCGCTATCTTCTGTGTCCATTTCTACCAACGACATGTGAATTATTGCAAAACTCCGGTCGTATTTATATACAAAACCATACACAGGCAAGAATAAGAGAGAAAAAGCTGGAAACTTCCTTCTTTTTCTAGTACATATTTTGCGTAATACGGGAAAGAACGAAAAAGTATTCGGAGCGATTATTCAGCTCGGCAGAAGAAAATGACTCGTTATGTAGTAATATAAAGAAAAGAACGATAAATAACCGATAGAAGACAATGAAAAGGTCGTTAAGTATATTTATTAAAAGGTATATGTGCATGGAAGGGAACCTTTTGAAAAAATTTTTGAGAAAACTGAATCGGGTTGAATGGGTTAATGTAGACAGCGCACACATGATTCACCGACAACCCAAGAAGATAGACAACACAACATAGGATGGACAACAACAGGAATAAGACTCAAAGAGAAAAAATTAAAAAATGGTTTAACGAACAATACGATTGATTCTAAGATGCCAGTTTATTGGAATTATGCATACATACAGTAAAAGCCCCGTATAGTGGACACTCGTCGAATTTTACAAAAGTGTCCATTATAGAGAGATGTCCTTTATTGAAAGCCTAGATCTTTTCGCAAGAAATAGATACGTCTTCTAGGATTTGAACAGCGTTATCTAATAATTATAGTAGTGCAAACTACGATATATCGTCGTAATTGTCCCGATCAATGCGTACTATGAACGCGACATTCTAGGTCAATTAGATGTGTTGTTGTGTTTAGGTTTGATCAAGGTAGATTTTTCTTGCAACGCTGTCATATATGTACAACTCGTTAATTCGTTACGAATTAACAAATTCTACACTACTCCATCAAGCTGGACTTAGACGTGTAAGGACGAAGAATCCTTCACTTCTATACTGATTAGGTTTTCTTACATATTCTCAAGCGCAATAGAAATTTTGCTCGCATATATTAAGATTGAACTCTCCCGGGCAACGCCGAGTACTTCCGCTAGTTTTGTTCATAATTTCAATCTACTTTATAGGAAAAAAAACAAAGCTATCAAATGCTTAAAACTATAAACTAAAGTTTTCTTATTGCAAGCCAAAATTATATCGATCCTTTTGAAAGCATTCACAATCTCATTTAATCTCCAACAAATATCCATCAACAGATCTATCGACTAAAACTACTTCATAAGATATAAGCAACATCGAATTACCTGGTAATATTGTAACTATACTCGCTCTCACTCTTAATTCAAAATAAAGATGTGTTTTTTTGTACAGAATCTGATGCACATGTAAGCACAAGTAATTGACTTTAAAAGTTGAAAAAGTTTCATTGTTATCAGTATCTGTCCTCTTCGAATAATCTTCCTTTTTTTACATGGAGTCGTCACTTCGACGGTAAAAATAGATACGACTTTGTTTGGTTGCATTTTGTCTTATCATCACAAATAGCAAGCGTGCACATTTCTATATCTCTGTTTGCACATCATAAAGGTGATCATCATTCAAACCTTCCCTAGTTATTCATTTTTATTTTTTAAAAGTTCTGCGTAGTCGTCTTCAGTTGAGAATAATCGAATATTTTAAACAGAGACAAATTGTGTCTGATTGCTATAATGTCAGCTCAATTCAGTAAAGGAACGCTAGAAATTATTGGGTATGTCATATTTTGTTTTTCTCTTATCAATTGAACAAATGAACATTTTTGAGTTATGCGATATGTCATGTTTCAGCGAGCCATCGAAATCTGCATCCCGTTCCAAAAGGCTGTTCATTCTGCTTGGTATTCTTGCTGCGATTATTGTCATCATCATGATTGTGTTAATTACTTTGTATGTCATTGGCAGAAACACTAAAACAACAAGCGAAGTACACCCAACAAATACAACTAACTTGCCAATCTTAACGACCACAACAAACTTAAAAACTGCAACCAGCGTCATATACGGTACTGCTCTTACATTCTAAAAACAGTTTTTGAGAGATTCTATAAAGATTTCTTGGGTATGTCACTCTATGAAACTCTTTCGAGGTTTCCGAGCTCCCAAAAACTATCAAAAACAATTTAAAAAGACTCAAGATCTTACAAAAACCTTGTAGAGGCTTGTGGCTGTTACTTATCAAAACAACTTAATACGCATCTGATTTTACGGGATCTCTTACCACCAAGGAGAAGACAGCTGACAATATTCTTCTGAAACTTGTTTATATATTAACATATCACTCTACATTTTGAATATAGTATAAAAACAATGATTTTATCAAAATACACATTAGAATATCACTAGTTTTTGGTAGTTTAAAATGATAGACTTCGAATTATTCTAAAACATTTCATAAAGACTTTTCAGCGTGCGATGGCATATAAAAAGAAATAGCCTTCGGAATGAAAACTTCACACAATATATCTACTTGTAGCGAGACGAGTAGCAGCAAGAGTTCAAGTCTTTTTACTAATCGATTTCGATATCTTTCTCCGAAATACGTTGGACCATAAAGCGTGCTATATGATGTGAGTAAAATGAGAGTACACAAGGCGATCATGTAAAATTATCCCTGATTCATGCCGTTTTTTTTAGTCTACTATGAAGTTTCAGCATTCACAACTAGTTTAAAGTATTCATCATTTCATTTTTGTATATTCATACTATTTATTAACTCATAATTTGTCGACAAAAAAATTTATGGACGCTTCGACACCGCTTTCAGTAATGTTCACCTGTCGTGCCGATGAATTTTAGTCAACTGTTGGTTAGCTGACTGGCTAGGACGAAATCGAATCACTTATAATACAAAGTATTTCTATCACTAATCGTTTTTTTATAAGTATCAATGTTTTCAATATTCTTCGTATCGTTTTTGAAAAAATAAACAAATTTCTTTTATGTTGAAGAACAACAATACCTTTCTAATCAAGCAACTCTTGATTCTCAAGATATTGATGTAGCGCAAACTAGTTGTTCGTTCGTTTTTTATTGTAAAAATTCTGGATGGATAGAATGATTACTTCGTTCTCCAGTCTATATACGCTACTGCCACGAATTATACCAGGTTTTTCTTAGTCTCACTGAGTTCTACTCATCGCTCAGATATGAAACAGAATAGCATTCCACAATTGAATATGTTCCTCCTTTAGTCTCGTTTTTATATATTTTTAGTTTGAAGATATTCATAGCTTTTCACATTCGAAGTTTTCCCACGTGTTCATGATTGCTAGATTCTCTGTTAGCATTTATTCATTTGCTTTTTGATAGAAAGTTGAATGTTCGCTTCATATTAAATTGTACTTTCAGTATTGTTTACATCAACATCATGCAGATCGAGAAATCAAAATCAGATGTAGTTGTACAAGAAGATTACGTTATCTTCCTACTAAGAACGACATATCGCAAAAGGCGCCGATAAAATCATCACATTATGGAATAGATCGAACGGTTAACTAGTTGATCTATACATTGTTCAGTTGAACAATTAAGCTAAAAGTGATGAGCTAACCTAAAACGAGGATGAATGCTTTCTTGAACATCTCCTAACATATTACAAACTAAGATAATAGCGCATATCGAGTTTTTGAAAAATAATGAGATGCAAAGCGAAACATAAGAAGACTCTCAATCTTTTAGATTATTTAAATCATAAAAATCATTTTAGTCATAAACTCAGCTGTTTCTCCTTGAATAAAGCCCATTTTTGCTCACAGTGATCTACGACACTTGATTACAAACTGAAATGAAGGACTGGAGTAAGGATGTCAGGGTTTCCGTTTTTAGGAATTCAGGGACTCATAGTGACTTGTCTTAAAATGAAAGAAAAAATATGTGTAAATATTCCAATGTATTTAAAAGCACGCAGAAATGAATAGTCAAATGGGTTTCAGCTCATAGGAATGGAACGAAACTGACACCCCTAGACTTAGGGACTTGAGTGTGAGGGATTCTCTTCGGAAACTGGAGGGTTAGGGACTTTCTTTAGAAGCTGAAGACATAGAAACTTGGAATCTTGGTGATTTCACAGAACTCTTCACCCTTTAAAGAAAGTCCCTAAGTCTCTTAACTCAAATGCATGAGATTGAAGATATAGTGTGACAGGTGTGAGAGTGTGGAATGACGGTATAGGTTGAAAGCGTGCGACAATGATTGTAAATCTTTATATCGGTAAATTCAGTTGGAAATCAAAAAGGCTATAGACTATTTTTGGCGCGATTTAAATTGATATAAAAATTGTTATTGATGCTAATTGAAATAATAACGTTGAGCTTCTGAAAAAATATCATTTTCCATCTAGTTTTTATCGGAGAAAAGATCTCCTTTCGTCTCATAGACGATATCCAATAGTCATAAATACTGAACCCGTGATAGTTCTACCGAGCAAAGTTTCAGGACACAGTGAGCATTTCTGCGACAAAATAGTTTTTGAAACGAAGAATTCTCTTTCCAATCTAAATGATGGCGCAGCTCTATTTTACAACTCTCCTTATGCTTTATTTAAAACTTTATTTCATCGAGTTTTATCCCAGACTAATACTATTTGTTTTGTTTTTATAAATGTTTTATGCTGATGAATAGCGACAAACACCACAATTACAGATACAACTACAGCTACAACTATACCCGCAACCGTTGCTACAACCACAATTGCAACCACCAGTGCAGCGACAACCACAATTGCAACCACCAGTGCAGCGACAACCACAATTGCAACCACCAGTGCAGCGACAACCACAATTGCAACCACCAGTGCAGCGACAACCACAATTG
>JAJEKB010021474.1:0-13099 GCA_022393335.1 Macrotrachela quadricornifera | reverse complement strand
AGCGACAACCACAATTGCAACCACCAGTGCAGCGACAACCACAATTGCAACCACAACTAAAGTGACAACCACAATTTTTACAACGGTAGCTACAACTATAACCGCTACTCAGAAGTGGGGTAAGCTTTACATTAACGCGTCTTAACCTCGCTACATATTAATTTTAAATCAGGTGTATGTGAAGTTAGTTTGCATCTGATGTTTAACTCCATTAGAGGTGGTACATTACCACTGCTGGTTGTAAATGATAAGTAATAATCGCAAAAAAAATGATAAAGTAATACACAAATAGGATAATAGATTTACTTCGAATAATTGATTAGATTTTCGTTTCCTTACTAGAGTATTATGGCACCTTTAGATTTCATTGTCCGAACGTAAATTGATCTCAATAGTTACGCATCACTAATGGAAGAAGTATAATTTTACGATCGTGAAGATCAAGTTTGGTTATAATCATATTTGATCAACATGTAGAAAGTTAACTTAGTCACGTAATGAGAATTTACTTATGTAAACCAAAAAGTACTGATCCTTTTCTTTTCTAATTTATATAATTGTCATTAATAATCTTGGAACATGTAAGTGCATATCAGGATTGTATTTTTCAAATTTTACAAATTTGTAAGTCTGTCTGATAAGCTGAATCTTTAATTAACAAAGGATCGATGCTTGGTTTTAGTTGTTCTTTGTAGTGTAAGACTTTTTTGTTAACAGAAAGTCGTTGTTATGCAAGATCTATTATTCATTTCAAAATAAAAGAAAGTAACTGGCTTTGGAATATCTTTTGATGGGAACAGGATAGAGATCTGTTGGTTTCACTATTTAACCCTTCTACAGTGTCCTCATTTTATCACACAAACGGTATTTTGTGGATCTAGTAAGACCCACATGTACATGAGTTATGAGAACTTCATTTTTTCACCGTTTTGCGCCTCATACGGTGGATCAAAGCCTATATCATGACTTTTTAAAGTATGCACACGTTAATATGGTTGTGATGTATGAAAACGATCGCATTTTTCTTTTCAATGGAAAAAAAAAACTCGACTATGATTGTCGTGGCCATGACCAAAAGCGATGGCAAGAATATTTCAATAAAAATATTAAAAAATCCTCAGACCAAGATAAGATTCACTATTGGCAGTGACAAAGTAACGAATCTTTCTTAAATAAAGTCTCGAGACAGTAGAAGGTAGATGTAGTATGAATAAAAATCATTTGTATAACAGCAGAGGTGTTTGTGGGTGTATGGTGACCCACAAAAATCGTAGGAGGGTTAAAAGAGGTGATGAAATTGCATTAAGTCGTATATGTAAGAGTTTTTTGATAAGTCTCTAAAAACAAACAAGACATTGTGTAAAGTAAAAATTTTGGATCGACGTGATTAGCTTTAGCCATTCATTAATTATAGATGTTTCACTGTAGATACTCGGTCAATTTCTAGCCGCAAATCGGATTTTTTAAGACAATATCATCTTATCCATCTACAAAAAGCTTTAATTTAAAAAAAAAAAATTTAAGATAGACTCTAATGAAATTTGTCGAAAACATTTAACATATATACGAATCGATGCTGTTTTATCGCCTCTTTTAAATAGTGAAAGCTGCAGATCACTATCTTGTTCCTATCAAAAGATATTACAAAAATATTCATTCATATAACTGTCGAAGAGTTAAAGTTCAAAGAATCGTAACTGATGACCTGATACTTCTGCAAATAAAAACAACTGTCGTACGAAAAAGTGATGTTGATTGTCATTTTGCATAAATTGTACTTATGTTTATGTCGGATAATGAGTTCTCGAAAAGACTTGTACACAGATACAATGAAACAAAACTGTCAATTTACATTGCTTTTGCATACAAAAGAATCAAGTAGCTGCAAAGTTAAAGTTCTGATACATTTGAACTATATCCCAAGTTTCATAGGCTTAATTCTATATCACTATCGATTTTAAGCTTGAATTCAAAACAAAGGAGATAACAAAATTCGTCAGAACTCTTTTGAAAAAGTTTTATTTAATAATATGAATACTGTAATTTGTATCTCTAAACGAATTACATGTTAAAATGACATTCTAAAAACGTGTCCTACATCGATCTAAAAACTTTTTTGAGACGAATCAGAACACAAACTTCTTTTCTTTCGAATCATGGTAAGGCATAAGTGTTGAACTTCAAATTGAATTTTATTTTCAACTGATAAAATTTTTCTTTCTAACTAAAAACTTTCTTCAATCATGGCAGGCGACTAGTAATTAGTTTTAGTGATTATTTTTGAAATGCCTGTTTCTCTGCAAGTTTTTTATCTATTTAATCAGCCAGTATACATCATCATTGTGAGAAACTTGTGTACAACAACTGGTCGAAAGTTCTCTGCTAGTTACTGTACTAATAGAAGTGCAATGGCCAAGTTGAAAATAGAAGTTTTTTTCTTGAACCATGTTTCTTTAAAAATGTGAGGGTGCAATGAAAATGCTTTTTATTTTCAAGTGTGAATTGTAGTAGGTCGTTGTCATTCATGTTGATGCGCACGTATATGGATAAATGTACTCTCTCCACTAATCAATCAGACGTGAAATTAAAAGTGTTGTTAGGGCTCAGAAGTACAGCATATATGACATCTCTTGTAATATTGAGTTTTGAAATGAACAAACGCAACGGACTACTCTCGCATTATCTTTTCTTAACTGAAACAGAATCTGAACTGAGCTTGACATACATCCGATGACGATTGAAGAAATATATTGTGACATATTCCGATTTGCTTAGATTCATCTATTAAGAAAAAATAACATATTGAGATACTAAATTTCGAAATACCCGCTACAATATTTTTCCAACATCAACAATGTATCATTTGAAAAATTTTATCCGCGTTTTTTCTGCATGAGTAGACGCTGAAAAATGCTTTCAAATCGAATGTAAGCTACGGCAATAAATTGACTTTTTTGTTCAAATTCTGTTCATTCAATAACATTGCGAAGTAACCATACTCATTGATGAGCTAAATTCTCACTCACTCACACAATGTATAATTCCATCGAAGAACAATATTGTGTGTTTTCATAAGCTCTACAAAATGCTGATTTCATTTTTTTAAATTAATAGTTAACAAGAAAAGGACAAAAAATGTTAAGAAGAAATGATTTTTTCTCAAACAAAGAACAGAAAAAAAAGAAAATCAAATAATATTTCTGAATTTTTCATAGTTATCGTGTACTTTCCCACGCAAATTCCAAGGATTGCCAGTTAGTCAATGTATTTCGGTTCTGTCGAACTTAGCTACAGTATATCTCATTTCTATTGTCCACTCTTCCAGACAAAAGCAACATTTTTTTTAAATTTTGTTTTATAACTTATATTATGACACTTATTTCCCACTATGTTAAGTACCACTACGAGCGCCTGATATTGACATTCAGCCAAATGCTCGATGGCAACAGAATGGTCTCACTGTCGCTGGAGGAAATGGACAAGGTGATGAAATGAATCAATTCTTTTACCCACTTGGTTTATATGTTGATGATGATGAAACTATCTATGTCGCTGATGAACGCAATCACCGTATTGTTGAATGGAAATTGGGTGCGACGAGTGGTCAAGTGGTTGCTGGTGGAAATGGAGAAGGAAATGGGACTCATCAGTTGTCTCAACCATCAGATGTAATTGTCGATAAAGAGAGAGATAGTCTCATCATCTGCGATTATCGGAATAAGAGAGTGGTTCGATGGCCTCGTCAAAATGGGACAAGTGGAGAAATAATTATCTCCAACATCGTTTGTGGAGGTTTGACAATGGACGATAATGGATCTCTCTATGTCGCTGATACAGGAAATAATGAAGTGAGACGATATCGAAGAGAAGAATCTCAAGGAACAGTGGTTGCAGGTGGAAATGGATATGGAAATGATCCCGTTCAACTCTGGCTCCCAGGATACATATTCGTCGATCGAGATCATTCAGTGTATGTGTCTGATTCGGGAAATAATCGTGTGATGAAATGGGCAGAAGGTGCAGAAAAAGGCATTGTCGTGGCTGGTGGTCAAGAAAATGAAAATAATCTTACAAAATTGAATTATCCGCGAGGAGTCGTTGTCGATCAGTTGGGCACTGTCTATGTGGCTGATCAATGGGATCATCGAATTATGCGTTGGGTCAAAGGAGCCACACAGGGAAATGTCATTATTGGCGGAAACGGTCAAGGAAAACAATCAAACCAACTCGATGGGCCCTTTGGTTTGTCGTTCGATCGACACGGTAATCTCTATGTCGTTGATGATTACAATCATCGAATACAAAAATTTAATCTTGATTCAAATAAATAAGAGATTTATACCTTCTTTGAACGTTGTCATATACTTATCCATTCTAGAAACCTACTATACTTCTTTGAAATTCTTAAAAATTCAAATAAATATCATTCAATACTTATAATTATATGCGTCTCATATTAAAGAGAAATCTTGGAATTTTTGGAATGTAAAGAATTCTCAATGGATTCCCAAAAATCCCAAAGGATTCTAATGATATGGAAAATTCCAACTTAGACAAATCTGAATATGAGACTTGTAATTTTCAAGATGAATATTATTTTTGACATGTGTTTCGGCTCAAATAGCCTTTTTCAAACTATCTTAAAATGAGTCACACATTGAAAAGTGTCTATACAACTGAATGTAGATAAACATGTACTTTAAACATTGCAAATAAACATAAAAGACATATCGTTCAAATAAAAAAAGAAAAGTGTACCAGAGAAAATGAGAATAAATTGTATAGACTAAAGACAAGTTTCTTGATAGTTGAATTCTAGATGAATAATATTGTGAATAGAATGGAAAAAACATGGACAATACATAAATATGAACACATATCAAGAATCGAGAATTTTTTCTTCGACATCAACATTCCGCAATCTATCCATTTTATATATGTGAAATCAGAATGTGAGTGAGTGAAAACTACCGGATATGTATGTATATATATACTATGTACTAGAATTTAGTTGTGCTCTCAATGTTTTTATCCAGAATTGTTCACGATCAAGTCTGTGCTGTTCATTCACATAAGTTATCTCTATAATTATAATATTTACATATTCAATTGAATATTGATCTGAAATAAAATATTCGAGACATTTTTTAATGTGGCAGTATTTATGTTTAATTGAACTGAGATGATGATTAAATCTATTTCTGAATGTTTGAATAGTTGTACCAACATATTGAAAATGACAAAGTAAACATGTGATTAAATAAACTAAATTTGAACTATCACAATTCACTGAATAAGGAATAATAAATATTTGATTTGTCACTGTTGATATAAACCAATCTTGTTGAAACAATGTATTTGCATGTTGTGCACCTTAGATTTTGACAACGATTACACCCAATGGATTCATATCTCGTTTTGTTACAACATTACAGAATGAATGAGGATAACGGGATCTCATTAATAATTTACTACGATTTGAGCCACTTGTATGTATAAAACGAATATTTTCAGGAACATGAATTGAAAATTGATTTTGTGATAATAAATGAATATTGAATAATTGTGAATGAAATGGTATAATTATGTTATTATACTTACTCTTTTTCTCGAATTTTTTCGAACGATGAATGGGTTCATACCCACAAGATAAAAGACGAGTAAATAAATTAAAAAATTCATACCATTTAGATATAGTTGATGAACAGATATTGAGAATTCTATTAGATAAACTCAATGGAATATTATTTATGATATGAAGTGGATGCGAAGATGAAAATTTGATGATTTTACATATAGTGATGTTTCTAATCGATGTAAAATAGAATCAATGATAATGTTTAATAGTGATATGCAGCAGAGAAAGAAAGAAACGGTAACGATGACACTTGTCATCGCTGACAGTATCTTTTATTAAAATTTGGCGTAGGTTATGCAAAATAGTTCAGAAATATATTTGCAAAAAAGTTGCAAGAACTTTTTTAGAGGTATTTGGTTTTTGACTTTTATATCTTCTCAGATTCGTTCTACAAGAATTTGTGTGATACAAAATTTGTAGTTCAGACATTCCTCTTTCCAACAAAAAACGTTTCATCGGTTTCGAACATACGAGGGAAGTATCCAAACTGATTAACCGCTTTTGAGTTCAAACTCTGTGCATAATGTAGATCCCAGTGAGATATAAAAAACCCTCAACAGGATAAGGGTCCATAGACTTTCCTTCCAGAGTTATAGCCATTTTACTGGAGTTTTACCTTATAGTATGGTATACACCAACAAATCGAATAACGGTAATTTGAGCTAAGATTTTGCCTGCAGATAGGCCTACTTATAACTAGAATGCCCTGAAATATTCAGCTCAAAAGAATATTTCCTTCACGAGATATTGTATTTTCAAAAAACATGTGATTCTCGCATTTTCTATAGAATATGAGTGATTTTGAAAATTCAATATCTCGTGAAGGAAACTTTTTTTTCGAGCTGAAAATTTCAAGGCATTCTAGTTACAAGTAGGCCTATCCGTAGAAAAAATATCAGTTCAAAACACCGTCATTCGATTTGTTGTTGTATACCATACTATAGGTTAAAACTCCAGTAAAATGACTATAACTCTGGAAGGAAAGTCTATGGGCCCTTATCCTGTTGGTGTTCTTCATACATCACTAGAGTCTACATTATGTATAGAGTTTGAACTCAAAAGCCGTTAAGCACTTTGGGTAATTTCTTCGTAAGACATATCTTTCTCGACACATCCACTTGATAATTATGAATATGATACACAGGTGAAACTAATTGCCAATTTTTCGACACTTTCAAAAAAACTTCAAAATTCATCTATTCTTAATGAACGCCTTGCTGCATTTTAATTCTATGTTTTCGAATAGGTTTATCTTTAAAATGAAGTAGTAACTCTACTGTGCTGATATGAATTCGTGGACAAGAGTTCTGTTTTGCTACTTTATTACTGATATGACCGATTCAAAACAAATAAATGTGCTCATCCAGCATAAGAATGAGAAAGGTCTATAGGATTATATTTGTCATAGTGCATTTGTATGATACCTAACGAATATAAGATATGTAGTTACTTTTTAGTAACTGAGATGATGGTGCAAGTAGGTTGACTGGTAGAGTAGCCAACCGGAAATTGGAAGATCTAGGTTAGATTCCCATTCTGCTCAAATCATTCATTCTGTTTAGTCTTTCGTGCTAAATGGGGCATATCAGTGGTTATATTCATTTGAATTGTACGAATGCAATTCTGAGGACAAATTAAAAGGATTATAGATAGTTCTTTTTGAACTCGTTCAAATGCTTTCTCATTCAAATCAAACCTGTTTTCAAACTCATCCTCATCCTCATCCCAAGATTCTTGCGCAGTAATAAGAATTTAAATTAGCAATCGTAATTTTTATTGTTGTCCTCATTCATAGTAATTACACTGGATTGTTTGATATGCAGCCATTCTTATGGTTGGAGAGAAAATCAGATAGTTTAAAGGTAGAACAGTCGACCGGTTATCGGAAGATGTAGATTCGATTCCTGCGTTGATTTTATGATCTTTCTTAGAAAGTCGTTCGTGCTTACTGAGACATATCGCTGTGGATACATCTATATAGTTTTTATGTACATGATGGACAAATAAAAATGATTGCTAATTTTTGAACTCTTACAAAATTTATTTTCAAACTCACCCTTCACCCCTCACACCCTCAAGATTATTAAAGTTAAATTATTCGGAAAAATGTTCACTATATATAATGCAAGGCTGAGGAAAAAACCCACACACAACAGGGAAAAATTCATATGTATCAATATCATTTGTTTTATCCACATGATATACGAGAATAAGAAAGAAAAGGTAAAAAACCAAACAAGTAGGTTACACTATAACAGTTAATATCGATGAATTAGACCAATATGGATATCTGCTACAGATAATTATTGTAGAACGTTGAGGAAAATGGGTTTAGGTCAGTTACTCGCAGGACACTTGCTCGTCGGACAGTTGCGCGCGGATATTTGCTCGCTAGGACACTTGCTCGCTAGGACATTTGCTCACTAGGACACTTGCTCGTCTGGACACTTGCTCGAAAAGGACAGTTACTCGCAGGACAAGTGCTCGTCGGACACTTAATCGTGAATCATATAGTTGCAAGGAGAAAAAAGCACAATTTCTGTATTTCAGCCATACTTCACCGTATTTCAATCAACTTCGAGATTTTTAAAGTTATCTAAAAAATGTTTTTAGCTTTTGAAGTCTCTTGTATATGTGTGTCACAGAAGTACTGATTTGGGATCATTCGATATGAGTTTACTCTAAATAAAAGCTTAAATACTTTACGCTATTTCGCCGAAATTTACAGTTTGAGTTATGGCAAAGCACCGTCAGCTACGGAAAATTTTCTTTGTCTCCTCTTGTGTAGCTACCTAGTGGTAATGGGCAGCTGAGAAAAGGGTAAAGAGAATACTTAGACACCTGTCATTACTCTCACCCTGATGTTCGATCGCCGATAGTCAAAGCGAAAGAAAAATTCTTGAGGAAACAACCGAAAGATCTAGTTCAAAATACACACACAATCATCAGAAATTATTTAAAATACATTCGACGTTTTTCTATGTAGAACTGTTTTGGTTCCCTCGTATTTTTTATTTTTGGTTGTTGCTCTTAAAGCTTATCTTTATGTCTTATTTTTATATGCATAGCGAAGTAATTTTACGATTAAGTGTCCGACGAGCACTTGTCCTGCGAGTAAGTGTCCTTTTCGAGCAAGTGTCCAGACGAGCAAGTGTCCTAGTGAGCGAATGTCCTAGCGAGCAAGTGTCCTAGCGAGCAAATGTCCGCGCGCAACTGTCCGACGAGCAAGTGTCCTGCGAGCAACTAACCGTCTCCCGAGGAAAATGTATTAAAATGTGTATATCGTTATATCTGATAATGAATTAAAATATGAAGAAAAAGTTATTTTAGTATAGAGATATGATACATCACAGCTGAAAATCAAGTCTAAGAAAAATATATACAGAGCGAAAGAGGTAGTTTGACGTGAAACATATATACACAGAAAGAAAGAAACAGACTGACATGAATCATATATAATCATCTGATTAAAAGAATTTTATACTTTCAACAAAATAATTTGTTTTTTTCATTCTTATATTCGTATTTCAAACAAGATGGGCCTCTATTACGTCCGAAAAATTATAACTTTGAGACCGGTCTTCTATTCCGGATGGGCTTCTATTATAGGGTTGGCTTTTATTCTGTGTATGTGTGCGGGGAGGGGGGGGGGTACCTTGAATTAAATTCTGACCAGAGCTTAAGAAAATTTTCTTCGTATGTTTTTAATGCTCGTAATGTATTTGCACAACGAGTTTATTTTTCTTTTCATCGAAGGAAGACAATTGCTCTTTCTCACTATAAATTTGTAGTAAACGTGAGCATGAATGATTCGAAATTGAAAACTTTTTTTTTGATGACATTAGTTTATTTCTGTTCTCAATATTTGAAGGAATCGTTGTGTACATCGTTCGTTTTTCTCTCATCGAACGAAGACTGGAGTAGTTCCCATTATAGATTCACTGTCAACATCAGCATGAATAATGCAAAATTCATTTCTTCCCATTAAGAAAATGCCTCTGTTTCAATGCATTTGTTTATGTACACTCTCCAAACATTACACGACCCTCATTTTTAATCTCGTTTAAATTAGTTGCATATATATAGAAGCGACGAATTTCATCTAGTGTACAGTGTTAAATATCGTTGAAAATTTCAATCTTCTTTTCTCGTTTTGATCGATTGCAGAAACGAGTTTGAAGGTGAATTATTTGGTAAGTATAGACAGTAATCCAGTTGCATTTTATAAGCAAATTGTTTTTAGTGAGTATATCCATTAGGCATGCACCAAACCCGAGCTTCCCGGGTTCGGTATTCTCGTATTCGGTTGTTACTAGGTCCGATCGTGTTCGAGTTCGGTCTTTCCGGTACCGGAATTTCCGATCCATACTCGGATTCGGTGCATACTTACTCACAAACCGGCGGGTTTTAGACGATTTTAAGGATATAGATATACATATTAGATTTTTATCATTACATTCCTGATTTTCAGGCTCTGATGTATTGAAAAATTTTTAATGTAAAACAGAAAGATGAGCAGGTAGAGTTCATTTCTGACTTGGGACAACTCGAGTCAAGTTATAGGTTACATAACTTGGACTCGACTTCAGAATTCTAGAGAATAACTCGACTTGACTACGCCTTGCGAAATTTTAGAGCATAACTTGACTTAACTCGGCTTATCTTAAGTGAAAAAATCGATGACTTGCCCATCTGTGATGATAACAGGAAATCTGCAAAAATATTTCATATCAAAAGCAAGACCAGAGGATCTACCCTGCCCTGCTTACCGCTTCAACTCACTCATTTTGCCGTACGGACAGGATAGCACAACCGGTCGCACGTCCTGATCTGTGCTCAGCTCTAGTCAGAGTTAAAGAGGCTAGATACATTTAAGTCAAGAGACTCATCCCGCATCTCTTATGTTTTGATCATCAACACAACTATATGAAGAAATAACTGTTTTAGTATCTATTCATTTTACCACAACATCGATCATTAAACCAATCGTATTATGGCGAACAACAGCATTATATCACTTCATACTCTACCAGTTGAAATTACTTGTCGTATTATGGACAATCTTGATTCTACAAGTCTCGTTTGGTCTCTTCGTAATGTCTGTGAACGCATAAATACTATCATGAACACATATGAACCATATACGGTACAGTTTATATTCATTCCTCAATTGAAAATAGGCTACGAGTAATTATTAGACCTTCCCAAGTTCAGGTTTCGTTCAGAAACGATGAACTGTTTGAAACGATCAGTTCAGTAAACGGAACTTTTTAAACAGTTCGTTTCAAGGGAACTGAACTGATCAAGTATCTCTTGATAAAGGAACTGAACGTGTTGAATAGTTCTTTATGAACGAACTGAACTGGTCGAATTTCTCTTTGAACGTTTTAAATATCTACTTCGTGGAAAAGTTTTGTTCTGATTTTATTCATCTTCGAATATAGATTATTTATACCATTAGTTTTACTCAACAATTTAGCTGAGATTCTTTGATTTCCAAAATATACCATTTTGTTTTCGATTAGTTATCTAAGTTTATATGATTAATATGTTTTTTACACTTTTACACTTTTATTTTTATCATTTATTGTTTTCCTTTTGGTTTCAAGAGATTGTTTTCGAAGTAAAATATAGCACTGATTAGTACATTCTTGAAAACTCTTCCATTGATTTTAGATAAATTAGTCGAAATAATTCAGTTTACTCGTTGCCAACAGATATCGAATGGTCTTGTATGCGATATAAGTATATCTTGGTCTCTGAGCTTAAAATATGTAGTTTTGTAAGTTAATTTAAACTTCGTTGACAAAAAACTGTTCAACCGGTTCAGTTTGTTCGCCAACAACTATTCGGCCAGTTCAGATCGGTTAAAAACGAACTGTTCAAAAAGTTCCAGTTCATTCGAAAGGTTTTTTTCAGTTCTTTCGTTCATTTGAACTTAGTTCATGAACTTGAATTGGTGAAACCTTAGTACTTATTTTGAAGACATTACAGAGACATTTAATATTTTTTTTTCTTTAATCCAGTCAAAGATAATAATCTAGAAAATTAAAAAAGAATTACTTATTTAGAGATTATCCAGACTGAAATTCTGTTTTCGTGGACCAAGACCAACTACAGTCGAACCCTATATCACTGAATTAAGAAGAAATCCTGTAAGAATTATTCTCATTTGCTTTCATTATCATGATATATTATTCTTGAATTATAGACAATGACTAAACTTCACGTTCCTGATATTCGATCAGACGAGAAAATATTACGTATTGCTGAAGTATTGATTGGTAATAAGGTGAAATATATTCTATACTTATTATTAATCAGGACTTGTATTTTATTTATATCGGATAAAGACGTTGACAAAACTGAGCATATTTCAAGGCCAAGTCGGCGATCAAGGAGCTAGATATTTAGCGGAAGCATTGCTATTAAATTCAGTATATCATAAAGTCAAAACATTTTTGTCAATTAATCAATATTATCATTCATTCTAGACACTTCAAGTAATGGGACTTACACTCTGCAAGATTGCTAATGATGGGGCACGATATCTAGCGGAAGCATTGAAAGAGAATAAAGTAAAACAGAATTTCTGCTTCAGTACTAATATATTGATAATAGACACTCAAAGCATTAATTCTTACAAATAATGAAATTGATGCTGGTGGAGTTAGTTATTTCTGCGAAGCGCTAAAAGTAAATAAGGTAAAATATATTGTTTCTACATTTCAAACATATTTTACAAGTCTATCAGTTATTATAGACACTTACAACATTATCCCTTGATACTAATTTCATCGGTGATGCAGGAGCAGAATATCTAGCTGAAGCATTATTAATTAATGACGTAAACATCTTTTTTCAGTTATTCATCAAATATTTGAAGTTCCGATTGAAATTAGACTCTCAAAAAATTACGTATCTTCTACAATCAAATTGGTGATAGTGGAGCACAACATCTTGCAGAAGCGTTGAAAGTAAATAAGGTGAGACAACCTATTTATTTATATTTATTGAACAAGCATAAAATATCTTCAATAAATATAGATCCTGATGTTACTGGATCTTGGACGAAATAATATTACAGATGAAGGAATATCGTATCTTGCCAGTGTATCAAGCGTAGATCAGGTGAATGATTATCTTTAGTTGTTTCTCATCTATTCTATATTTTATAACATAAAAGGCAGTTCAAATTAGGACTTTTGACCAAAACCATCGGGAATAGTGACACTTCGGTAGACAATGAAGCTAAGATTGCATCGTTTTATTTTCATCAAAAACGTTCGATATCATCAATAATATTTTATTCCATAATAAGACAGAGTTTTTTTCTTGTAACCAATTAACACGTGATTATTTTATTGTCTATTTTCAATCTAACTTTATCATTAATTAATAAAGATTCTACATTTATGGGGGTGACCAACTTGACTGATAGTTCAGCATTGATTTTTTATC